>JAFJYG010000460.1:0-42423 GCA_017366145.1 Cadophora sp. M221
GTGCTTATTCATGGGGATTTTTGGAGTGGGAAGTGAGTTTCTCCTTGATGTTATTGACTTCAATGATCGGTGTCTCGATGATCAATGGATAATGCTTGATGCTTGATGATTGGAAAGGGAAATAAGAGACTAACAAGTTATAAAAGCGTCCTCCTCCCAGACGGTCCAATTCCAGACTCCACAGACCTGATGACAGTCTTCATCATCGACTGGGAACTCAGCCAAGTCTCCTCTCCAGCCTTCGATCTCGGCCAAATGTTCGCAGAGCTCTTCGAGCTGAAGCATTTCAAGAACATCGATGCGGGAGTCTGGCTCATCGAGGCTTTCATGCAGGGATATGGGAAGATCGATGAGAAGATGGCGTTTAAGACTGTTATTCATGTGGGCACCCATCTGTTGTGTTTTGGCTCGAGGGTGCAGGGGTGGGGGACGGAAGAGCAGGTTGAGGATGTGGTTAGGGTGGGGAGGGAGTGGATTGTTAGGGCTTGGGAGGGGGATAGGATGTTCTTTGAGGGTGGACCGTTGGGGAGTCTTTTTCATTGAGGGAGAATTGGTTGAACAGATCCATATTTTAAAAATAGCAAACGCTCCTCTAGAGACCACAACAATGCCTAAAATACAACCATAACTCCACAGCTAAGAACGCACTGATAATTTGGGGACTCAAATAACTCCCCATGCTTTATCAATGGGCAACGCAACTCCATTGATGGCTCTCGCTCCGTCGCTGGCAAGGAATAAGATCACGTTCGCTACTTCAGTTGAGGTTATACTTGGTGTCTCACCGACGGGGTTATGCAGTTCCCAGATTGGTCTTCAGGTGTCGTCAGTTTTCGTTTTGAGAGATGGTAGGGATGTCTTACCGAAGAGCAGCAAAACCAGCTTCGTCGAAATGATCGCTCTTCTCGAATGCTTTGACGTTTGTTTCCATAGCTAGATAGATTATCACGTCAGAAAATTCTTGCCCTTGAACGAAGCACTCAACACCACGAAGCGGAAGAAACACAAATCTGCAACGGGTGAAAGAGAAATGGACATACTCCCAGGCAATACAGCATTACATCTAATCCCCTCATCTCTAAACCTCCACGCCGTATGCTTCGTCACACCCAGCAAGCCATGCTTAGAAGTCGTATACGCCAACCCAGCCGCAGCACCGCTGACAGCCGCTTTGCTAGCTACATTTATGATAGAGCCGTTTTTCTTAGCTTTCATAAATGGTATTACCGCCCGAATCATGCGTGTTGGTACTGTGAGGTTTACGCTCATAATTCTCGACCATTCTGCATCACTGTAGACGTCGATTGCTTCAAATGCGTCCATGACTCCTGCTACGTTTGCTAGGACGTCGATTTTAGGCCTATTGGTTTATGTTAGATTCTCCTCTTGATTTAATTAAAACATTCTGCAAGGTCCTCCGAAAATGTAAATTTGAGCATAAGCCTGTTCTTGGCCCCGTTTCCATCCTAGAGAAAGGAAAGAGAGGAAAGCACAGAGAAGGGGGGGGGGGACGTACCCAAACTTCGCAACGCAAATCCGAACCACTTCATCACACTCCCCCTCCTCTGTCAGATCACCTCTGTGGAAATGAAACCTCTCCTGATCGCGTTGGTCGATCTTCGCGTACTCCATGTCCACGATGTCGACGCCGAGGACTTCATATTGGTGGCTGAGGAAGACTTGAGCTGTGGCTAGGCCGACGCCTGATGCGCAGCCGGTTACGATGGCTACTTTCCCGAAACCGACAACGTCGATTGTACGTTGTGGCAGGATGGTCGTGCCGGTGTGATAGTTGAAGGGCATCTTGGGCTGTCAAGGGGAAGCGAGAGATGCGGGGGATGATAAGGTAAACAAGCCAGGCGTGGTGGGGAATCTGGGGAAGTGTGGAGAAAATGAATACAATACAATATGAGGTTCACAACGAGAGCTCAAAGTGGGAAACTCTGGGGAGTGAGCTGACTTATATATTTATACTGGCAGAGATGGAGAGGTCTGGGTTGTGTTCCAAGACTCACGTATCACTCCAGGGGAGTGAGTTGTGTTAAGCGAGCTCGGGAGAGTCCGAATCGTATGACTTTTTGACTGCCTCGCCACTGAACAGGATATAGCCGGCTAAGACCGTGGGGAAGGCTTGGAATATGGAACGGATGAGAGCTTGGAGTTTGATGGTTTGCAGACCTTGTTCTGTTGCAGTTGGCGTATACTAGCGATTTTTGAGGAGGGCTGGGGTGATTTGGTTGCGGGGTAGACGGCTGGAGTTGTTTATTGCCCATCGTACGGTCTTTATTTTATCACTTATCCTTAGTTGATGTTGCTGAAATCGAGGGATATAAAGAAGGAAATTTGCGGTAGAAGAGGTGGAAAGGTTCTTCCATCGCATCTAAAGCCTTTGTCGCTCATTGCTTACTTGAGGAAGGCCATTGTTGATGGGTTGGTTAATACTCATGAAATTTTAGGAGCAGATTGAGTATATACGAACCTGTTTTGGCTTCATGGCTCAATTGGATATTTAAACTTGGTAACTGTAAGATTTCAGAGAGCAACAATTGCGTGGAAAGAACGGGAATCTTGAAAGTGTCCAGTGGTGATGACATCACGTGACAATGATCACGCGATTTTTCTGGCGAAGAACACTTCCGAGGGAGATTTTCTGAGAGGGGTCTTTTCGGATGTCCTTTAATAAAAAGATATCATTGAATACCCGGTGTCGAAAAATGCCACGGAACTACATAAAAGTCGTTGCTCAGCCATACAAAGTTGATCGGTAAGTCACGCTAGTTACTCAGCCTCAGCTTTGCAACGTCAATTTAAAGAGCAATTGTGCCTTCTTTCACTTATGTCTGGCAGTCTTCAACTACGTTTAACCAGGAACATGGAGCCCCTGATTAAACATCATGATAGACACTGAAGATGCAGTGATGGGTGCGTATTAAGCGCGAGCTTATTCTTCCACAAAATCTACCAGCACTAAACACGATTACAGGTAGCTCTCCTAGTTCTCCGGTACCGTCGGATTCTCCTGTAACATGGCATGTCATTATTTGGGTCATTCTATGTTTAGCCATCAACTCCATGGCACAACCTTCGTCCAAAATATGCGGATTATCAAGCCTCTGCCGTATTTACCTCGCAACCTCGCCCATCATCATTTTCGCAGACGCCATGTCCGCCTTTGTCCGAATTCCAATCACATCAATTTTCCTTCGGATCAGTCCCAAAAAAGCGAGCCAGTTGGTCGTTATGTCGAGATTGGAGAACGAATTCAATGGAATCAACAATCAGTCTCAGGAAGGGCCAGGTCGGACGTGGCCTCGATGGCTGTTCTTCGTTATGGGCCCGCTTCCAGCAGCTATTAAACTTGCCTCGTTTTCTGGTATTCCATGGACAAAGACCTGGGGAATGATGTTTGCCGCATCGTTCGTCATAGTAGAGTTGATCAGTTTGCCGTCTCGGACTGGGTCTCATGGAGTATCAACTCCCGGACTTTTGGACCCCACAGTAATGCATAATTCCGATCAAGAATTACACTCGAAATTCGATTCGCTTACCCAAAATCTGGATGTTCTTGACAAGACCCTCTTCTCTTTGGCTTTTCTGGCCCATCTTTGCCTGCTCACCTGGGCAGTCGAAGTCTTGTGGCTGAAAGGCGTTGATAAGGCAGTCGAGTTAGGCCTCGCGGGCTTTCTCATAGAACTCGTAAGAGCAATCGTGCTTACTCTTCTGGTCATTTCAACTTTCCTGTCCTTTATTCTCGGGCTGGCCTGGCTCGGATTGTGGTGCGTAGGGTGGCTTCCTCAGCAGGAGAGATCAAAACGGCTTCTTGCGACATTACTTAAGGCTGGAGCCTTGATCCTCGTCGTGTCAGCATTCTTGCCCGATGGCAAGAGTGTACAGGAGGTAGAGAATACCAAGCCTGCGATTCCCCCTCCCCCATCATGGCTACGTCAAGGCAAAACAATGGCGATTTCCTGGTACTTCTTGGCAGCAATATATTCGGTGTTCTTTCTCCTACTCGTCCGGATCTGCCGGCGTTGGCCTATTGTTTCACGAGCTCTGCTCATTGAGTGCAGAGATAAAGACCATTCTGGAGGACGTCAGCAAGATGAATCCCCGGGCGATGTTAAGGCTTGGCCTTTTGACCCTCTGCTCTGGGTGTTGCTGTGCTTTTTCTTGACGAATCTTGCGGTTTGTGTTTTATGGTACGCTTTCATGTACGATTCGACGGACACAATAAATCCTTCTTGGACCGATGTGTTTGGGAAATGATATTGCGAATATGTTTTCTGGGGGTGCGTGGGAGAGAGTCACCTTCGGAGCGGACATTCACTTGACGATTGCCAGGTTACTGGCTCAACATACCACAATCACGATGAATATAATCGCAAAACCTGGGGTTTTCCTATGACAATTGAGAAGCTGTTTTATCAGTAATCCCATGCTCAAACAAACCCTGCTTGAGACTTTCAACGAAGGTTACGCTCTCAAATAAATGCAAAGTTCGCGGCACATCGCCAGGTTTATAATCACCTGAGAGTATCTCAGGCCACCAGGGGTGTGTCAGTGCAAAGATATCAACAAGAGACTCCCAAAAACGTTATGTGGGTGAATCAAGAGGACAACACCAAGTCAACAGAACGACAACGTCAATCATTCAAGAATTTCCTAACATTCAAGCTCCGGTCTTCATACACAATTTGAATCAGTAGACACCTCCACGGCCCATTCATTTCTCTTCTCCCAATACAAAGTTTCGCCTGTTTTTTCTTTCCACGTAAGTCCTCCACATCATCACCCACCCAAATCACTACGTACAAAGCGAAGTCCCTAACATGTCTTCCTTTGACCCGCAGAATTCCATCCAAAAGCCAATGCCGCTTCGGCCTATGCCGTCGGTCAAGCTCGACGAAACTCTGCATATCCCCAAAACACCGCGTCCGATCTCTCAAGAAACAACCTACACGGACCGCACCTCTCGGCGAGGTTCTCTCGAAACAAACCCTCCGCATCTAGCTCCAGGAGAGCGTCCACAGATCATGACCGCGATGGCACTTAATCTCGGCCCTCAGATTCCAACACCACCTCCAAGTCCACCTCTACTTGAACGACCTGGGGACTTGAAGGAATGGATGGCTTGGTTCTTTGTCGGGACCGCGGCGACAGCAATAACATTACTAATAATCAACATGGCACTCCTCATCTTCTTTGGGTTGAAGAATCATTCTTCGACGGTGTATGTCAAGGGCCTAACTCCAGTGCTAAATGGAAATGAGACATCCATCTCAGTGCTTCCTGACCAGTCAGGCGGCAAAAGAGGGGGTTTCAAATCAACACCATCGCAAAAGCTTGCAGATTTGAATTTCTCCGAGCATCATACATCTACACTTACATCTACACATACTTCTACATTCACAGTTTTCGGCAACAATTTTGTGGTATTCCCGGTGCCGGAACTAGCCACGAGGGAGCAAAATTCTGTGGCCGCCGCTGCACAAGCAAATATCATAATGACTACGACTATGAATATGATCAGCACGGAGACGATGCATATTACAGCACTTGTGCCCGCAGAGCCTGCAGCCACGAAGACTGTTACAGCTGTAGCTGTACCTGCATCTGGGCCGACTGCGCCACCTCCAGCAGCTGTGACTGTGAACTTGCAGTTCATAATTGCCAACTCCGGAGGAGTAACATCTATGAAAGGAAAGGCAGTGTGGAATAAACTATCTGCAGTTTTTGTCGTGGGAGGAATTATTGTGTGTTATCGAGGCTTCTGAGGCGACAAGAAACTCGCTGGAGGGTAGAAAGAAGTATATCTAACTGTTCAATATGATTATCTTAACGTATGGAAATTTCAAATACTCATAAACAAACGAAGATCTAGTTAATACAATACAGGGATAGCTTGCTTCCCTCTCTTTTCTTCAAGCAGTTGGTTCAAGGGTCAACACCGGTCTGCTCCTCCAGCTTTCTCGTCGCCTGCACCTCGGCTTCTCGATTAGTCGTCGTGTACAATATGAACAACAAAACATTCACGAGCGTGTCTCTATTAGTGAAATTCTCTGTGGATATTCACAGTTTGATAGATCGTATGACACCCCCTTGCTCATATCACTCACAAACTCAGCCTACTCTCAAAGTGTACTTGCAAGTTCCACATGCAGGTATATACTGTACACGAATGCTTCATTCAAGCATTGCGCAGACCCCAGATGGGACGGGTCAATCCTTCCCGAAGTTGGCGGCGCAGCACTTGTCGATTCTTGCGATTGGTAGTTGATGGATAAACAAACGATATGCTGATTCCCAGGCACAGCTTTCACATGGAGATGCTACCGGACCTCAATACAGGCGCAGGTTCAAGGAAGTTGACCCTTGAACCAGGACGATACAGGCTAAACGAATCTCTTGTGCAGCAAATTGTGCGGGTTTTAATAAACACCTTCTACTAATGGACATACGCGAGTGTACACCCTGTCATTCAATTGGCCTCGTCAATCTGTCGTGGAACGTCGGTTAGATTCTCAAAGGATTTGAAGAATGGCCGCTGGCAGAGCTCTTCATCAGTTTTGATGCGAACACGAGGACTTTCACAGACGTTTGATTGGGAATGAAAGAGGAGTGACATCCTTTTCGAGATACCCGGTGGAACATCATACGTTGAAGGAATAGTATATCCTTGGCTCTGCTTGATGTACTGTAGATCTGGCTACACTTGTGCAATGCACGAAGGAAGCTTACACGAGATACGAAGATTAACTGCACGGGTGAAGCAGAAAGTTCGGCCTATTGATTCTGTGAAAGTTGACCGAGGTATGAACTTGAGAAAGAGTAGGAGGAGAAAGTGGGAAGCAGGAAGCATAAAATAGGAGACTCCACCCACCTTCTAATTCTTTACCTCCATCATTCTCAAATCTTTCTACACCCAGATAGTCAATCCGGATTTTTATTATAACATCTCAAGTGTAACTTAGCCACAATCCACTGAACCAACATCAAACATGCAGTTCACAGCATCCATTGTTGCCGCCATCCTCCTCGCCACTGCTCCGGCGCTTGGATTCATCGTCCCTGAAGGTGCCGAAGACGGCATCTACACCGTCGAGCGTGATGCCTCTGGACAAGAAGTTCACATCAGGCAAGGCGATAGCTCCTCTGGAGCAGTTGCGCGAGCTGTCCGCGGTAGCAACTTGAAGCGTGGCGGCTTGGATCAGTGGGGTTGCTTCAAGGATCAATCGGAGCTTGACCATGGCAACTGTGACAGTGCAGTGCGTGCTCTCCGAGATCAAATTGGCGATGGGGGAAGGGGTGTTGGTAAGTCTAGTTCCGAGAACACTCTCCTCATTTTCTTTTGGTTGATCTATGTATGACCCTGTTAGGTCATTTGTTTGATAGATTCAGAGCTGGCCCACTAGAATTACAGCAAATAGTTGACTGACTCTGAGTTCCTGCGGTTTAGGCAATCATATGGGTCTTTACTCGATCTCGGGCGAAGTAGTTGCATATGTATGTATAATTCATGAATCTTCCTTCTCAAAGATCCGGGATCTCGGGTCCGAAGACATCTCTTAACTGAGACCTAGCGAGATCCTTGATGTCCAAATTTAGCAGAAACCAACGCTAACTTGTATGAAGTGCTGCAACAACCGTGCCCAAGGCAATACATGCTATCTTTCAGACCAATCCGAGTCCAACACCGGGATCACCAACTTGTGCGGATGGTACAAGCCAGGCTATGCATACAACAGTGGTGCTCATCTTACATATGGATATCAGCACAAGAGCTACAGCTGGTGCCCTGAGCATTGATATAAATGCGTGCGTTGCAAACGAGAGATCAACGTGGCTTAGTTCGAGAAAAGGGAAATTCATGAACAGTTGGCACATTGAGAATATTCGCTCCTTTGATCTCCTTGTTTTAGAATCTGGCTATTATGTTCAGCTTCTGAGAATTCAACATATCTTGAGACACCATTGGATCCATGAACAAACGTGCTCCAACCTAACTGCAAAAATCCAGGGGGGGAGTGTTGAAGAACTAGTCCCAGTCTATGTCGTGAAGATATGTAGATAGATGCTCGTACAGTCCCAAGATTTGCTGAGAGAAAAACAAAGGGGTCGCTAAGCGAGCGAGCCCCCTTTTCAGAATAGAGTAGGCAGATGTTAATCCTCACCCACGCAGGCACAGCGGAATGGTTTTCGCGAATTGATAAGAGAGGAATGGTTGCTGGAGTAGTGCTTCTAACTAATAAATCTTTGCCATCTACCCCTCTGGGAAGTCAGTTCAGTAAACAAGGGACAAGCAGGCTCCATAATATTTCCTCAGTATTTGATTCCCACAATGTTAGTTCCAGAATGGCCACAGACTAGGATGAATCCAGTACTTTGGCATGTAGTTTAATTTGAAGTAAATGCCGCTAATTACATTTTTGATCGCTCCGCTCTAAACTACATATTCACAAATCATTTGTTCTAGCACAGTACGTAATGCCGTCGCTCAGCCCCTGTACCACCAGTACAATAGAAATCCGAAACGCCCGCTGTGCATCCCAAAATAACCAAATGCGAATAAATCAAGGGTATTTGAAGGAGAGGGTCCCATATTCGGGAAGTTGGTGTCGTTAGATCAAGCTAACTCATGCCGCTGCCTAGCATCCATCTCGTAATGCTGCGGTTGGGAGTTCAGTTCCTGCGCGTAGCCTTCCCTTCCAGCCACGTCTGATCCAGGGGCCTCAGACACCAGTGCCGCATAGGGCTTGTGGTCGCCTCTGTACTCCCCTTGGTACGCACCGTCCCCCTGGCCCATCTCAGCGCCACCTGCGGGGAAATTTGGACTTTGGCTCTGTGATGGGAGCTCGGTGGCTGTCCGCTTGCGTCGTCGCACGAGGAAGAATATCAGGCCGGCTATCGCGGCGAGTCCAACGACCCCACCAACTACTCCGCCTGCAATCGCGCCTGTGTTGGAAGAGCTGGAAGTTGAAGCGGGGTTGGAGGACGAAGGTGATGGTGTTGAGGTTGTTGAAGTAGCTGTAAACTGGTTAGCATTGCTTTTGTGTGTGAGATGGGGAAACTTACTGCTGTTGGTGAAATGTGTGACGGAAAACAACTCTTTCAGTGTTGGCGAACCCCAGCTGGGTGGCTCGCGTGAACTGGAACAACTGTTAGCTTGCTAGAACTGATCACTGGAAATGGGGAGCTTACTTCGACGCATAATAGTTCTTCACAGGATCAGACTGCACATACGCAGCAGCCCCGGCATCATAACTATCTGACCAGCTCAAGGAAGTCATGTCAAAGATCGCAAGTCCTTGGGTGAATTGATCTTTGGTTGAAAAGGTCACCAAGTCCAAGGTTTTCGCCGCATTCGTTGGTTGGTCTTGCAAAGTGTCGACACCACCTATTACCAGCATCTGTCGACGTCCCACGGTTTCGCAAGTGAGACCATGTCTGGGCCTTGCGGGAGCATAAGGGACTTTGATCCATTGAAAAGCTGGCAATGTGAGGATATACATCTCATCATAGGGCAGGGCAATTGATCCCAAATTACCGGCCCATCCAGCATACATAAATCTGAAATTAAGTCAGCATTGCAGGAAATGTTTCTTGACCGCCGCTACTCACATTTCATACGTTCCATTTGTTGAGTTCGCCCCAGTCACACAAAATTCGATACGTCCATTCGGAATATTGCCCGTAGTTGTCTGGTTGAAAAACGTGCCGGTGGCTGGGTCATATAGAGTTAAGGTGCCGAAGGACTGTATGTTCTCGGCAGCTGAATATAAATTGCGACGAGAAATATCACCACTAAGGACGATATAAACGCCCTTTGGTCCAAAAAACGGCACATAGTGAAGTACTCCACGCTCCGCAGTCCCGTTGATATTATAGCCAGTAGCGCTCGAATTTGTGAAAGTGCCAGTCGTCATGTTGTATTGCACGATCCCTGGAATGGGTATTTGATCGGTTACATTCACATTCTCTGGGACTGTCCTGTCATTTCCGTAACCTCCCAAGTTGATCGCACTGTCTCCTCCATAGGCTGACAATCCTTGGTAGGGTCTTGTCAACCCCGCGCTGACAATTGCGTCGGTAGCGGCAGTATCCTGACTCCATGTTCCTCCTCCCTGTCCGTCCAGTTTGAAAGACCACATTCCCAAAGGATAAGCTGACTGTTCGGGATTGTTGAATCGCGCAGCAGCTCCAACAAAACCTTCTTGCAGCGTATTTTCCTTCGCATTATACCATAGTGTCCCATCGTCCAGATATGGAACCCCGCTGGGTTTCGAAAACGTGTTTATGACCACAGAAGAATTCGTCCAGGATTTGGACATATCAATCGAAAGGGTTGTCGTCGAATGGAGGATCTGGAGTGAGCCTCCTTGTACGTATGAAAATGCGCCGCCATCTATATAGACAAAGTTGCCCACAACAACGGCTTTGATGTATTAGCATGGTGTCTGGCAAGAGCACATTATAAGAAGAAATTTTAAAATCATACTTACATGAATGATACCCTCGTCGTAGAAAGATATTGGCAGCAACGACACCTGACTGCTGTCTCTCTTCGATTCTCCCATCCTTGAATTGCTCACTTCGCGCCGCGGCCAGGAAAGTCTTCTCGCTTGCAACACTTGAAAGGCATGAAGCCAAAGCAAAACATAACGATAGTTGGACCCTCATTGAGGGCGAGTGTATACCCGTGACGTAAGGAAAAAATAGTCAGAATTGAGATGCGACGAGACGAATACAGTACGGAGACGGAGAAAGTGAGGGACTCACGGTCAGCGACAGCGAGGTGAGAGAGAAGTGGCACGAGAGAAGTGAGAGACTGGCGCGCTGACAAGCTGTGCCGCATCCCTCCTGTTTCAGGGCATATGCTTGCCAATCTTCAGCGTTGTGCAAGCCCTGACCAAGCCTCCGCCCCCGACCACACCATGGCGAAGCTGTTTGCGGGAGGCGGCTAGGGAACAGCTAATGCGGCTTGAGGCTCTTTTCCTCCACTCAGCGTGTTGGAATCGAAAATAAATCTGCAAAGCCCCGTCCCAAGTCCTGGGTTGATGCCTGAGCACAGTGGTGTACAGCCAATTGACAGGCCTGACTGCCCCTGTAGCCGACCAACCCCTTGTTTCGCTTGAAAGAGTACCAGGTATTTGACGTCAAAAACTTAAATTGGGGGCTGCAATCGACTCCATTTTCAGTCTGTCAATCAAGCTTGGAATCCTGGATGGACGGACGGACCATATCCTGTTTTTCCGACTCTCGTTCCCCAGATCCAATAAAAACCAAGTGCCAAGGAAATACTTTTCGTCTTTAAATCTGACAGCAGCCACATAAATGGGGAAACATTTGTGTTATTTCCCAAGCGTAAGGCCATCAAATATCATAAAAGGGAAGAAGCACTTTGTTCGTCTTGATGGCAGGAAGGGCTCCTTCTCGCGAAAATCGATAATTATCTTGACATCTTGGCTGACAAGAGCAAAAGCGAAGGGCTTAAGCGAGCCCCTGTATCAACCTCGGCTGGTCAATCAAAGTCCCCTATTTATTGCAGGACATTTTATGACATCTTCTCAGCTACTTCCTAGTCCAATTCAAGTTTGTCATTATTTTGGTACACGCTGCTATTGTTACTCATTGGGTTGGGTGTGAAATACACAAATGTCCATCATGATAGTCATCAGCATGGCTGTATCTCAGTACTCTATTCTTATTCAATATCTACCAAAATCCTGAAGCTAAAATCGTGTTTGATATCTACTTTACCTCCGTTTTGATTTCCTACCAAAAGCAATGCTCCGGGACCCAAATCTCCATTTTAGTCCTTGTCGGATCAAAAAAGGAACACGCCAAAAGTGCATTCTATCTTAGGTTCCCACAGGACTTGCCGTTCTTCGAGTGACGAACATCGAATCACGACTTCAAGCGAGTCATCAGATTCAGCCCTAGGTACTTGCGGAGAGCCGAGCTGGTCAAGCAAACCTCTGAATTCTTTTTGGAAGAAGCATGTCTCTCAAGGTCTGAAATTGAGTCGCTTCCTGTATATATTTGACGACACGCATCCTCCTGCATTCACTTCAACTTATCATCTTACTCTATAGGTACATTGGGAATAAAGCACTAAATGTATGTTGGACTTGGACAAATAGCACCCAAAAAGAGCTGTAAAGTAATTGCAGACCTGTTCTGTTTGTTTTTGCTCCTGTGTTGAAGCGAGACTGATCAGGGGCTCGCTTAGAAGGAAATCAGAGAGGGCTGTTTACGCGGAGCTAGCTGTTCACCTCATTTCTGCATTGGGTTCGTGAATACCGAGAGTATGGATTCGACGACGAGGTGATACTATTGCACTGGAGGTGCTTAGAAATAAGAAAGCTCGAGCTACGCGATTGTATCGACTTTCTATTTGAAGAGCCAAATTTTTCGGTTGCAAAGGACTGATGACAGACGAGTAAGCCATTGAGCAGACACTTCATTGATTAGAGGACTCAGGTGCGGTCTTAGCTTGAGAATCATAAAGTAGGGAGGAGAATTGGTACATGAAATTTTGATTCGTTCGTGCTAGGAACTTTTGGTGTTATTTTCTGACCATTACCAGCAGCAAGTATACGCAAATCCATAAACCGAATCCTTTTCCCTAACTCAAAGGAAAGCATATCCCAAGTCCCATATTGACGAAGACAAAAGAAACGAAATGGTCCACCTCCCAAAGCCACAATTTAGCTAGATAGATATCAAGCACTTAGCATCTAGAAATATAGCGTTGTTTCTTCAGCCTTCGCCCACCCAGATCAGACTCGGCCTCTCGCTTTCGAGTTTGCTGAACAGCCGAGAGAGAGAACTGATCGCATCTGCAATTCCCGAATCCAGAGCCTTCTGATCCTCCTCAATAGCAGCCTCTCAATCCTGCAATTTCTTCTCCTCTGCCTTGAGCCTAGCCTGCTCCTCTCGATATTTACCCTCCCGCTCAACGAAAACTTGTCCTCGCTCCGCCAGGATAGCTTCCCAATCGCGTAGCTTCTGCTCAGTCTTCTCGGCTCTCTCTTCTTTTTCTTTCACGGCGTCTTCTCGGGCTTTTACGTGCTGTTCACGATCATAGACGTGCTGCTCACGGATCTGAACAAAGTTCTCCCGTTCAGTGAGTTTGCTGGCTTGGAAGGTAATGCCTTTTTGGAAAACATTCTTTTCCTGGCTCAGTGCGGCTTGCCATTTTTTGAGTGTCTCTTCCTTAGCTGTGGAGGTTTGACTCTCGGCGATTAGCTTGTCTCGCTCTGCCTTGAAGCTTTGCTGGGCAATTCTGTGCAGCTCTCTAGCTGTCTGTAAGGTTTCAGGCGCCAGTGGTTCTTCCTCCATGCTGTTGGCTCCAGCGTGAGCTGAGAAATTGAGTGGTGGTTGAGGTTGGGGGGTAAAATTGGAAGATCTGGGGTTGATTGGTGCTTTATTTAGTATGGCTCTTGGAGCCCTTGGGGGAACTGATCCCACTTCAGGATCTCTGCGTGGAAAGGCCTCCTCGTTATTATGAGATTCCTCCCGTGAACTTCCTCCCCTAGCAAAATCCTTAGCGGAAGACTGCAAGCCTGCTGAGGCCGCTCTTGGTTTTCCTTCCTCCTTTACCTTCGAGCTAGTTGCTATGTTTCTACTCGAAGCTAGGTTATTGGCGGTCGAGGAACCGCCTTGGGAGATTGTCTCGACGGCATTCTGAATAGACTTGGTCCAAGCAACTCGTCTTTCCTTGGTGTTTGCGAAAGTGCGATACTCCCACCTAAAGAAGACGTATTCGGCCTTGATAGTAAAGGGAGTGCACAATCCATTCTTTGGCCAGAGAAGTGCCCAAAAATTTAGAACGCCATCCTCTCTCGCAGGTATCTCGGTCACGACCAAGATTGGTGGTGCTGTGGAGTCCCAGGGAATTACATTTGTTGGTTTGGAGTTGCCTATGGACTTGGAATTTCCTTTCATATATGCTCTGTTCTTCCTTTAATATTCCCCGTGGGTGATGACGCGGGATGCATATCCAACAATGAGGTATCTGCGGTTACCGTTGGTGGGATAGGCCAGTTCGGCTTCCGAAAAGTCCACTGAAGATCTGAAGACGATATCCTTGCCGGTATTGTTCAAGATTATGGTACTATAGAGGGTCGAGAACGTGGAGCGGGCCGTAATTGTTTGGTTTGTTTCCCTTCCATTCATCCCATCGGTCATAGCCCACCCATTGAGGTTGACAGCCAGATGCTTGATCTGGGAGTCTCGTTCTGTAGGTTGCGATGATTTCGGAGTACAGTGGGAATGCTTGTGGGGTTCCCATGGTTACTGAAGGTAGCAAGGACGTTGTGGAGTCAGGTGATATGGAAAGCTGTCGGGCAAAGACTCTGTCAGATAGAGCCAGGTAAGTCGAGGACTATCAAATAGTGTTCGAAAGTGAGGTGATGAAAGTCGAACGAGGGGCAAGGGAAGGAGAGAAATTGTAGCCTCGAGATATCTCTAAAAGCTGAATTTCTTCAGCTCAGATGTTTCGTTTCGTGTGCAAAACGAAATCTGCTGGATGGACTCGAGGAGAAAGCATATGTATCAGAACAAACCTTGCAGATCTTTAAGAAGTGATATGGTATGCGTCCGCTTCTGCAGAAGGATTCTGAAGTGATGAGCTCCTTGACTGGTAGGTAGACTGTAGTATCTGCGGCCGCTGTTAAGGAAAACTTCAAGAAGCCCGAAGATGCTGCCGATATTGAGAGACGTTTCGATTCCGTAGGAAGTTCGACTATTTGACAGTCGAGGTGAATGGCCCTAGTAACTGAGTGCTAGATATATTGAAATGACCTGAAAGGAAGCCACGAAGCTGCATCAATGATGCCTAGCAATGGTGAATTTCTGGGAGTAGAGTAAATGAGTTTCAGCAAGTACTTCAAGGCCTTGTGGATTAAGGCAGTCGACTCTGATCCAGAGACTTGTAAGGAGCCCCGGACCTGTAGACATCTGTCAATGGGCAAGAGCCATTTAAGTAGAAAGCCAGAAGGAACAGGTTTTGAATTCTTTGCTGTTGCGATTTCGTCAGCGCAGTTAAGACCACCGTGGACCTATTCCATTTCCCTCCCCATTGAACTCAATTAAAGTCAAGGCGGCTCACTGCCGCCTGCCATTCTTCAATATTTCAAAAGCCGAGAATCAGAACATAAAACAATATAGCTTAGTAAAGGACGCAATAAATATTTCTCTAAATTGCCCAAAGACCCCAGAACCATAAACAACCATAACCATAAGGGCGCGAACCAACAAAAATCCCAGCTCGTCTTCTCTCCACCGATGTTCAGTAAGGATTTGTATAGATGCTCTCAAACCAAGTAGGTAAGCCACATCTAGCCCTTAATACAGAAAGAACATGGGAATCAACAAACGGATATCGACTTCAATGCTCTTTAAATGACATCTGAGGATGACTGAAGCAGATTCAGTACTTTCGGAATTAAAGTAGACACATGAGATTCGATGAGAAATAGGCTCAATGTCTACATGTCAGGCTTACTTACAGCAGCCACCAAACCGTTAGGCAGTAGCAATGCAGAGCTAACTTGAACAATGCGAAGAGCGTCGCTTGGATACGATGGAAGTGGAATGTTACACAACTCGTACAAGGAAAACCTTAAATAGTAACTCGTGATGCGCGCCTAGCCTAGACACCTGTTGGACATGCGGGACGGGATAAGAATCAGGTAAGTGAAACTTCAAGAAATGCGAAAGACAGATCAGCCTATCAGACCAAGGACATTGTATTGGTGCTACCATAAATTTATGAGAGGCACCGGCACGTAGGAGTAATTGATTTTCTCACTTGAGGATAATGGTAGAAGTATACAGCACTGAATCACTTGCGAATAGGCACAATAGATAGATTGAATGTTTCCATTCGATTTTTGACCAGCCCCGCCACCTTCAGTATTCTATTGACCATGCATGCGTAAAAAGACCGAAGAAAGAAGGATCCAGCGAAGATGAAGTGCAGCAAGTCAGAGGAAAACAGAGGAAATTGCCTTGGTAATAAAGTACAGCAGTGGCTAGGGTAACCCAACCCAGATCACTGCGAGTTGCTCAACACCATTGCAATGGATGTCTGTAACAACTTCCACCTGCCGCAACATCTTCTCAACGACCACCCATCAAACAACCTCCGCTCCATTATCAGCCTCCACCACGCCCCCGAACGAGTCTATACTACAGTTTTCATCCTCTACTTGAATGCCTTTCCGAACATCAAGACCTGCATCTGATCGTAGATGGACAAGACACCAGCACCGGCAACACCACGGAGAATGTTGGCACCAGCACCCTTGAAGAGAGACTTGAAACCCTCCTTGGCGATAATTTGGCGACCAGCATCCATGGAAGACTTGTACTTGACAGCCTCACCGGAAGTCATCATCATACGACGACGGATCGTGTCGAGAGGGTAGGAAGCGATACCGGCACCAGTGGTGACAGTCCATCCGAGAAGGAAGGAGGCAAGGAAGTTACCCTCAAGAGGACCGACGAGAAGGACAGGCTTGATGGAATCGTACATTCCGAAGTAGAGACCACGGTAAACGACGATACCAGCGACGGAAGGACCGAAACCACGGTAGAGACCGGCGATACCATCGGAAGCGAGGGTCTTCTTGTAGACATCTACCAGGCCGTTGAATTGACGCTCACCACCGGTCTTGGCGTTCTTGTTGTCGTTGGCAAGACGGGTACGGGCGTAATCGAGGGAGTAGACGAAGAGGAGGGAAGTGGCACCAGCAGCCTGTAAAGTGTTAGGATTGATTTGCAGCAGAGAGAAGAGAAAAACTTACACCACCGGAAGCCAAGTTACCCATCATCCACTTAGCATATCCATCACGCTCCTTCTTGAAGGCGAACATGGACTTGTAGGTATCACGGAAAGCGAAGTTGAGGGCTTGTGTTGGGAAATAACGGATGACGTTGGCAGTGTTTCCTCTCCAGAGCGAAGCAACACCTTCCTGTGCGGTGGTACGCTTAAAGCACTCAACGATACCATCATACTTGCGGTCGAGACGGCCAGTCTTCAACATCTCATCCTGTAAAGAGCGTATTAGTCACAGTAGATGGTACATGATAAAGTATATGGCTGGATGAGGTTGCGTCGAGAATGGCATCCAAGATCGACTGCAAAAATGTTGGCAGACCGATTTCTTGGCACCATCTCTGCACGTCCCGAAGCGGATATCCGGCAATGGTGTAGATATTTGTGCTGGGAGATCATAACAAACAATAACGTACCTGGTTCTGGATCAACAGCTTAACACGCTCGATGGGAGCAGCAGCAGTCTTCGAGACGGCGGCGGAGACACCACCCACTGTTATCGGAGGTTAGTTGATATCCTTGAAGAGCCAATCCAGCCAGCAAATGTAGAATCCATCATCAACCATCGAATTCAATGGCGATAATGATTATTCTGGCTCGGGGAGGTAAACGTACTCAAGAAATCGATAACGAAGGGAGGACTGTTAAAGAAGTGGTCAGCTTTAGGCTCGCAGATGATGTTGGCGTTGGATCAAATTTTTGATCCCAGGCCATTGAGCGACGACGAAGCTCGCAGGACACCGGCAGAGCACCCAGCACATCTCAATACCGTTGCCCGACACCAATTGAACTCCATTGAGGTCGAATGGCGATGGGAAAAGAAGTCTCGATGGATGCTGGTTGCGCTGCCAATTGACCCGGCTGCTGCTTTACATTGGCGTTGACGGGGAAAAGGAGAATAAAACTTACACGCCCATGACGGACTCCTTCTTTGGGGGCTCGTTGCTCATGATGACGGCTGGAGATCGACTGATCAAAGGACTGAGGGGAGATGTTGGGATGGAAGAAAAAGAATGGTATGAGAGGATGGATGCGGATGGAGGATGGACCTTCGAGAATTTATGTTCGGGGAGAGAGTTCCAGGAGGACAGAGCTTCTTGAAAAATTAGAGAGGCGAGACGGGGCTAGTGCCGTTGGCGCACCCGAGATTGACCGATGGTGCCTGAGGGTATAAGGCATGAACAACAATAAATATCTCAGAGACGCGTGCTCGCTCGCCTTCCTTTAATTCTGTTTTATTTTTGAAAGGAAATCTAAGTAGATAACAGGCATATTGATTTTCGTTTGAATTTGTTTTGTTTTGTTTGTGTTATTCCTAGTTTGCCTGCACTGCTCTTCAAGTCGTTATGTTCGCTCAGTCCTTGCAGCTGGTGGATCGGATCAAATCTCTCGGTCCGGCCCTGGCTGGAAGGGTGAGGGGAAAAGGGGAAACAAACAAATGGGGGTTCATAATAAACACGGGAAAACTCTTTACATCTTTGTTTATGTTTTTGCATAATGAATTGATATTTGAAGCCTCTGAGACTTTTGTATTTACGATTAAAGCAGCATTTATCCATTGATTTTCATCATCCACTGTTGGCAAAAGTTACTTGGTCCTCGATTGAATGGGAGCAATGCAGTGGCTTGAAGTCCTTGATGTTGAAAAAGGCGAGATGATCTTCTCTTGGAATCTACGTATGGGTTCTACCAGGTCGTCGGTCTCCCTCTTTTGAATCGAGAGCAGAAGCAGGACATTCACCCCAAGCACAGAGTAAGAGTCCGATTCCTGCGTGTAGGAGTACTCCCCACCCTCGAGCAGCATGATTTACCAGACCTTCAATGTCAGTCTGGTGAGAATAACAATGTAGCTATCTTAATGTTACTTCCAAGGTTATTGTCATTTTCTGTGGCTTCCAATAGTCTAAAGCCCTTGTGACAAGTTAGTTATCTTTGTGAACCTGCACATCAGTAGAAGTGCACTTTGTCTCTCATTGTGCTGCCAAGCGATTCCGTTCAAAGCTATTAAAATAATTCCATAAGGGCCTCTATGCCACTCAAATTGTCCATCCATTTGTGAGTAATTCGTCTCCCAAGAAGTATGCTATGGAGGTACAGCAGGATAAATGCGGCTCTTCAGCAATGCCTGTCATCCGTTGTGTGCATGAACATTGATCGCATAATGGGTTTGAGTAGGATGTCAAGGCCATACGAAACCATACGTAACCATATTTGAAGGCCGAACAATCCGAAGATAACTAAGTCATGGAATAGAGGCAATTTAAAATAATAGAATCCCCAAAATCGTGATAATGCCCGCAGCCATAGCAACGCAACCGCGCTAAGAAACCCCCCGGTAGCTACCTGTTGTAAACAACGGGCCGCAATGACCACCACCAGCACATCCGAACCACAGAGAGTCTCTACAAACCTTCAGAACTCCCAAAATCCCCCATCCATTCTGTCACACATATCCGCACAACCTGATATGGATCCGAGTTTCAAGTTCCCTGGATCGCCGGGGACGCCTCTCTTCCAAGTGTCGCCGGAACGCGTCAACCAGCAGCGAGCTTCTATTATTTTCGATGAGTCGCCTTCGGGGAGCCCACACCGTCATTCGAGGGAGAGCAGTGTACATGATAAGGTAGCTGCGTTCAACTCGCTGGCTTTTCAAGGAAAACAGCTGGAGAGGAAGGCAAATGATGCGGCGTTAAAGCGCGCGATGCTAGGCCGGGAGGAGGCAGAGAGTGAGATGAGGAGATATAGAGAAGAGACACGAGCGCTACGGAGGCAGGTTGATGAGGGCAAGGAGAGAGAACGTAGAGTAGGGGAGAGACTGGAAAATGTCATGGTAAGTTATCTATTGCTTCCGGCGCATTCTGGGTTGTGACTGACTATTTCACAGGAAAACTATGGCCGCGCCAAAGAAACACACGCGCATACCCAGACTTTATGGGAGAAAGAGATCCGCAGAGCGCGCAAGGAATCGTTTAAGTCGCAATCAGCGGTAGTCAAGCTACAAGAGGAACTGAAATCTGCACGTAATGCGATGAAGATGGCACAAGCGGATCTGGAGCAAGAAAAGGAGCGCGGTATGAAGCGCGAACAGGAAGCTTTCGCTGCGAGATACCAGCTTGTTGGGGTTCAGGAAGAAGTGTCGCAGGTTCATGAACAACTTAAGTTGGTCGAACAAGAGCGCGATGCCTTGAGGACTATTGCACAGAACGAGGAGATTGCTAGGATTGCCGCCGAGGGAAGAATACCGCTGCCGACACTTAAGGAGGACGACGAATTCGCCAGCCCCAAGAAGGCGCGCAAGTCCTTGGATTTGATTACAATTACCTCCTCGGCTGCGAGTGAGGAAGAGTTGGATAACTTGCGCATGCTTATGGAGTGGGAGCAGCAAAGAGCAAACCGGGCACACGACCGAGTCGAGTTCCTGGAGTTGGAATGCCGAATGAACTGCTGCATCTCCAAAGCTGCACAGAAAGAGCTATCTGCCTCAGCAGCTACTCAAGAAAAGATCCAGGCAAGCAACTCAAGCACTATTTTCGTCCCCGCCGAAGGCGACTTCAGAACAGCATCTCCTGCACCAGAGGAGTCCCCTTGGATCTCACCCGCGAAGAAGACTATCACCCACCCAATACACGAAGAACCAAGATCCTTCGCACGAACTCCCTCCTGTGAGCCACCGGCGGCAGCTCTCATCTCCGACACCAGAACCTCTCTTCTCTCACTATTCGATGCACCTCAAAGTCCCACACGTACCGACGATGGAGAGAACGATACAACAATAACTCAATTTACACAAGATGTCCCTGGACCCGAAGAAGAGAGCCCTATTAAGCACTCAATGGTTCCTACCTTCCACACTATCAGCACCACAACACGAATTCCTCTTGCCAACCCACCCGACCTCACACCTCCGACTATCCTCCCAGCAGCTCTCAACCCAGCTTTGAGTCCTACCATGTCCCGCGAAGAAGCTCTAGCACAGATCCGTGAGCGCAGAGGTCGAGCAAGAAGTCTAGCACAGGGAACCATGACACCCCGAAAGCAAATGGTAGAGGGAGCAGGACCAAGACGAGATATTAGCGCTCCAGCCATTAGAAGTGGTGCAGTTCGTGGGAGAAGCCAGGTTAGATCGTAGGATACAGACATCCAGTCCAGCAAGTCAGTGAAGCATAGATGAGCTTCGGGTAGTGTGTTCCGTTTCGAGCGAGCGAGCGATTGATGATAGAATTGGATATGAGGATGAGGTTATTTTTACTTTCGCGGGCAGCATCGCACCTGGCGTTTCTGCTTCATTAAAACTAGGAAGGTACCCAGGCCAGGTGTTTGGCTGTCTTTTTGATTCATTCTCTTCCGGCTTGGGGGGGTTTTTTATGGCTACTTTCAGTGTAATTATGTGTAGAAAGAACGTCGATTTATATGTCCTGAGTTTGTGTAGTGACATTCATTCAATTGTGCCCATTATTGTACGTACCTTCACCTAGCTACCTATGTCTACACCTTTCTTGCCTTGCCCTCTAGGTATTTACCTCCTTAGGAATTCCCTTAATCATTCCAAAAACAACCGACACAAAACCCATCCCCTTCTTGATTTCCATCCCATCACGTGGAAACGCGAAAAAGTACCTCGCGTCTTGCATCTCACCAAGCGCGTCAAATCAACCCTCACCCACCACCTTCACTCCAACGACCTCCCACACACCCACCTCCAATCCAGTTCAATTCTAAGTTTAGACTGCAATAACAATCAACAATGCCACCCAAACCTTTCAACCCCCCTCGTCCCTCCACCTCCAGCACAGGTACGAAACCCCGCGGCCGTCCCAAAGGCACAAGCACCAACCCCTCCTCAACCACGAAACGCAAATCCACAGACTCCATCCATAAGCCCCCCAAATCCAAGACCAAGACTACGAGTAAAGGCAAAGGCAAAGACAGAGAAGCGGACACATCTCGTCTCAGCGGGTTCAGCAGACCGCGCGTCTCGAACGCGAGTACGGTGCTGAATATCAGTAGTGGAGATGAAGATGAGGACGAAGAAGAGGAGGATAGGGATATAGAGATGGACTCTGGAGATGAAGAAGGGAGAGGGGAGGATGATGATGACGAGGATCCATTTTCCAGCCAACCTTTACAAGCAGCCGCACGTAGGAAATCGACCACCTCAAAAGCCAACACGTCTCGACGAGGCGCAGCAGATGAGAACGAAAGAGAAATGGAAAACGCAGCGAAAGCAGATGGTCGACAGATCTCCATCCCGCCTGATCTCATCAATGTCATCATGCACGGTTTCTTCAACCAGGAGAACACGAGGATGAGCAAGGATGCGAATGCGGCTGTGGGACGGTATATCGAGACGTTTGTGAGGGAGGGCTTGAATAGAGCGGATTGGGCGAAGAGGCATGGATGGGAGGAAGGGGGGTTGGATGGGGGAGGAGGAGGTGTTGGTGATGGTGCGTATCTTGAGGTGGAGGATTTGGAGAGGTTGGCGCCGCAGCTGTTGTTGGACTTTTGAAGGGACTTGGGATGGTGGATTTGAAGGTTTATATGGAAGGAAGGATGAGATGGGGCGTTTAGGAGGATTTGGGGAATTTGGGTTTGGGTTTGTCCGGATATGGTGCCGTTATATCAACATGATTTCAAGAATTGACGGTTTTGACACTTGAGCCTATCGGCCTTTTCGGCTCTTCCACTGTAGATAGCAACTCGTCGCTCGAGAAGAAAATCCCTCACAGCAGACTTGCTCAATTCGCAACACCTTCTTTGGAGCCATTCGACTACGCCTCATACGATATATGAGAGGTCAGAATTCTAGAACTCGTCAGACTTTTAAGTAATCGAAAGAACTTTCGAATCATCAAGCATTACATGGTATTGAACATCCTCGGCATATGTTCCAATGCATCAGGTTGATGTTGGAGGAGATCTCGAGATATTTAGAGTGATGGGAATCATGAAAGAGCTTTCGTATGAAGGACTTTTGATGTTTTGGAATTGGTGCCGACATTGCCCTGGCAGGTAGTTAAACCCCGTTAATATTTAAATGATATGGGCAAGTCCAGCAACAAGGATGGTCGTGTGCCTCTATAGCTTGCTTGTCATGACTTGGTATTGTAGCTACACATATACACCTTACAAAATGTCACCTGCTACTTCCCATACCAATGAAACTAGCATATACTGAACCCAAAGCATACTTGTCATGCTTCACACAGATCAATCCAATACAACGAAGGAAATGGAAGAAGTAATATGCATAATCATCTATTGGATCATTCATTCCCAGAACCAGGTCAGGTGTCCCTACATGCATATATCCGCGTCGTCAAGAATCGCGCTACAGCAGACCGACTTCCCTCCTCCATCTGTATACATAATATTTTCCCCCATCATCCGAACCCCCTCATCAAAAACCTCCACCTCGAATTAAGACAAAATTTCAGGTCTGGCTAGCGCATACATATATACGGCCCTCCCTTCTCTTTCAACTCCACACCTCCCCAAAAGCGAAGATAAAAAAGACAAACAGAAAAACCAAGCTGATCGATTCCATTCGAAAATCCTCCTCCTTCTTCTCTGATCTATTAGAAACTTCGAAAGAGGACAAGAGAGATATCTACAAGAACAGAGCGAGAGCGACAGCGAACAATCCACCGAGACCCATGGCGTCGCCGGCCCGGACGTGGTGTGCTGCTGAGCCGGAGCTGGTCGCTTGTGGAGCGGAGGTGCCGGATGCAGTGCCTGATGGGGAGGTTCCAGTGCCAGTCCCAGAACCAGACTCGCTTCCGGTGCCGGTGGTGGTGTTGGAGGAGCCGCCTGTGACGGCGGTGCCTGGGAGGTTGACGGTGGACTTTGCAGCCAGGGCTTGGTATTCTGAGAGGGAGCGGGTGGCGTTGGCTGCGGTGCTTGAGGGGTGTTAGTAACATCCTTTTGATTTCTTCTTTTGTCTAGGGAAAAGACTTACTTCTCGTTGATAACCATGGTCATTCCGTTCTGGCAATGCTTTCCTTGCGAGCAGTACAGCCACATGGGAGTTTTGGCCTTTACCATAATAGTGTATGTAGGTGTGGTGGTCGAGCTCGCTGACACTGGCATGAAGCCAGAGTAGATGCCTGTGACGTTCGAGTTTGCGGCGATGGGTTGGCAAGGTGCGTCGAAGGTGGATTGCGTGACGGTGTGGTTGTTTGGCGCGAATTGGAATTGGACCATATCTCCTACTTCAGCCTTGATGTTGTTGGGGTAGTATGCTAGGGAGCCGTTCATGGATCCGACGCGGACGACATGGACAGTGACACCTGCTTGAGCTATTGTTGATTGTAAGTATATGTATGAATTTTGAGCGAACTCTGGTGTTGTAGAGAGAACATACCAAGGGCAGAGCCAATGCTAAGGGCGGAAAGGGCGAAAGTAGTGAATTGCATATTGAAGTATTTAAAAAGAAGATCCTGATCTCTGAATAACGAATGTGTGTTTTGTTGGTGATGCTGAAGAAAATAAAAGGCGTCTAGCGCTGTGTCGTACTGGCCGACAATTAATGATAGTGTATGTATGGGGAGAAGTTAAAAGAATAGAGATGAGAGAATAAAATAAAACGAGAATGAAGAGCGGACGGAATGAGGTAGATGGGTAAGAAAGTATTCGAGAGCAGGGACACTCTTTGGGACGGGGGCATCGCAAGGCATAAATAAGGAACCCGCAAGCCGCTTGATTGATCTCCGAATGGGACCCTGGCTGTTCCAGCACCCGGCCCAGCAAGGGAACGGGTGGGCAAGGAAACTTGAGGGGAGGGAGGATCGAACTCCAAGGAGCTTGGTGATGTCGGGCTGGCTGGCGAAACGTGTTTTGGCCGTGGCTCAAACAGCGAGGAGTGGATGAGTGAGTACAGCGCTTCGACTTTGGACATAGGATGGCACTCGGCACTGCGTTGAACAGACAACTTGGCGGCCATTCGAAGCGCGCAAAAACATGAGGCTATACAGAAAATTCGCGCGCTCAGCATGCAATAGATGCGCTTGCATCGTCTTTCCTCCAACACTAAAATATTACACAGTTCTTGATACTGGTTGCACAGAAACAACGACAACTATTCCCTTCAAATTTTCCTTACCCTTCCATCGAAATTTCCCTTCAAAGGCCGTGCATGCGCTCACTGACCTGACCGGAACGACCTCGATGCGGCCAAGTGAGGGCAGATGAAGCACGGAAGCGTCTCAGTCGCGACGCCTGCAAAACCATGCGAGTTTCAGCGACCAGGGCTGCTGCAACCCCGTGACTGTGACATCCGATGGCAGCGGGCAGGACAAGCAAGATCAGAGGAGTCAAGACAAATAAAATGGGGTGGATTGCCCGTTTCGAGATATCCCCGGCTGGTTTGTGAAGCCACTTGGACTCTTGGAGTTGTTGGATACGTGCGTGGAAGCGTGGTGGCACTGGTGAGGTTCAAAGAAAGTTTCGGCTTGGCAAAAGGGGCTGGCGAGAAGCGGAACAAATTTGAAATAGGGTTATTAACGATCCACTACAACGGAACATCATGAGCTTGGCTTTACTCTTATTGAAATGCCAATAAGCAACGTAGGAAAAGGGGGAAGAAGGCGAAGCTTTTGATCCGTTGCACGACGGTGGGTTTTGGAATTAGGAACAAATCAGCGAGCCTCCTTTTCGATGGAGGTGGGAGGAGTGCTTATGAAAACAAACAGAAAAAATCTGGCAGAGGAGGAATCTTGCCAAACGACTCGGTGATCTTCGCTAGGTGACTTCTAGAAAAGGCTTACATTTCTTATTTACCTTCTTTAAATCACATATTTGTTTACTCTCTCAAGATCGCTGATCAGCTTTCTTTAGATCACTTATTCATCTTCTCCAATACTTCTCCCCTACTACCTTTAACGTCAGAAACTTAGTAAACGACATTCACGGCAATACAAATTATTAATTTAAAGACTTGGCCTGAAAACTTGCCTCCGCTAAACGGCAGCAACATTCCGAACAAATTTTATCTCGTGCGGTAAGGTAGGTACAATATCTAAGTAAGAATAGAGTTAGCAAGTCCCTGCACAAAGATCTCGGAAGGTTTTCTGTTCTGACATCCCATCATCCCATGTTCCAATTTAATTCTCTCAAACCCTCTCCCCCAGATTCGATGATCTCCAATCTGCTCATCTCATCCGAACTCCTGCTGCAGCACCTGCAGGAAACTAACTGCAGGTCAACAAAAAGGCTACGCACCCTCTCCCAAACGAGTTTTCCTTTCATTCTATTCATAGAACCCAACTTAACTTAACCAGACCTCTGGATTAGGGTATCTCACATGCACGTTTGTATTCCATGTTTCTGCACATCTTCCCTTCCCCTCCAAAGAAAGGAGGCGAGGATTCCGAAAGCAGAACCCAACCACTCAACCGGCTGATATACAAACACAGCCGATATAAATTAAACACAAATATCCCCCTCCGATCCCGCCTTCCTCTCAACCACTACATCTATCAGCCGATAACATATTTAATTAATATCGACCGCCTTCTTTTATCCTGTTTTCCTTACCTGTTCTTTCTCTCTCTCCTGCGAAACCCTGCGACGCCTGCCCTGCGAAGGCAATTCATATATTTGTCTTTGCTGCTGGCTCCCCGGAGCGAAAGAGGCCGCTATCCGAATCTTCTATGTCCCTTCCTCCCTTCCCTTCTCCTTTCGGTGTGGTGGAGTAAGGGAGGTGGATGTATGGTATGTCAGTTTTGGGGATCGCCACTACGATGAGTGTTACAGTAACTCTCTCTTCCTTGCGATCACCATGCATCAGGCGATGCATCGTCGATGTAAAGGTAGAGTACAGTAGTATTGGGAAGGCCCGAAGCAAGTCTTTGTATGTGAGGTGTGCTATTTCCGTCTCTTCCTGCTTCTGGCTTTCTCCTTAGTCTAGCTCTAGCATGGTATCGGAAGAAAGAGATGGAGAGAGATGCGGGGAGAAGCTTCCTGGGGCTTGCGTACAACAGGTAAGTCTAGATTTCGGATTTGATGGGGGTGGAATTTGAATACGAGTGGGAAATCACTGGAGAAGCTGGCCTAGTTGCTGGCTTGATGGGGATCATGGGAGGTGAGAGGCAAGGCGTTGGCATATAGCCAGTTTGGAGGGAGATTATCTGTCCATTGTTGCTGGCATTCTTTGCTGTCCCGATCTCCTGTTCCTGCGTTTTCTGTATTTTCGCCTCCCTCCTTTTGCCTCCGCAAAGTCAAGGTTGTTGCCTCCGAGGAGGTTCATAAAAGGGTGCGGACCCCATCCTGTTTGCTGTTATTTGTTCACTTGCTTTAATCTTTATCTATCTATCTATCTCATCACAACTCGAATCTCTAAGCAAGCTATTAGCTCTCAAATATCAAGCTGTATCATTCCACGATAGCGGCCCCATCTTTCCAAATCCAATTCAGCTACAGCTAGCTCACCTACCAAAATGCACTTCCTCTCAACCCTCCTCTCATTCACAGCACTGCTGCTCCCACTCGTCTCAGCAGATGCTTGTGTAGCCGGTGGTCCAACCAGCCAAGTTACATATGCCAAAGGTTGCTGTCTCTATCAATCTGGGACTTGGTACGCTCCATTCTTTTCTTTTCTCTACTCTCTCAATCCCAAGCGAAGTCCTCGCTTCCCCCAAATACAACAACAACAAACACCAACTAGTTCAAACCCTCTCCCTTCCCACCATCCCATACCATATCTATGAAAGCGAAAGTCCTACTAACGCAATGACGAAACCCCAGGTACCAATTCTACGACAACCAAGCCATCTGCGTCCTCGCCGAAGGCAAGTCTCCAGCTTGGAAACGCTGCGTGGGCAGTATCCCTTACTCGAAACTCGACACGACTTGTATCCCTGGTGATGGCGGACCGGACCTTGGAAGTCCTACTACGACGTTGAGTACGGTTAGTGGGAGGATCACTTTGACTGCTGCTGCTTAGTTGGTGTGTTCATGATTGGGGAAGGAATCATGGGAATGGGGGTGGGAGGGAGAAGCAGAAAAGAGGAAACGAGGATAGTTGTGTAAATAGGCGAGGAGATTGGGAGGTGGAGATATCTTGTTATTGAAGAGTAGCCAGGAAAAGAGTAATTCAATTGTCAACTCTTCTTCAATTCTTAGTGCCGGTGATATTAGTCTCGCTTTTGTGCAAGTTGAAAGGACTTGGGTCAAGAGCCCTCAATTCCAAGTAAGTAATGTTATAGTACTTTTGATGCATACCATTCCTTCTCGACATTCATCCTTCCAAAGTGATGTCCCATTATCCCAGCCCCTTTCCCATCCTCTAAGTATATACATTTCCCCAGTCCAAACCGAACGAACAGTATCACTCCAACCGTTTTTATAATCCATACATATCCACTGTCCACCTTCCAGTTATCTAGCCATACTTCCATATGTGTCTTGAGAGCAAGCAAAAGAAGCTTTATTGGCCGGCAGGCGCCTTTCGTGGCTGTCTGCCCTCCTGAGCACGCTTACACAACTTCTTGACAGGACCCTTCTTCTCCCATCCAACCTCTCTCTTAACCATTCCAATCTTAGGATACTTCGGGTTATTGCCAAAGAAATCAACCCTACACCTAGCGCATTAGCAACATCCCGCAGAAACCCATCAACCGAGTGAAGGTCTAAACTCACCAATGCTTCAACGCATTATAGGCCTCGATCTTCGCCTGTCTCCTCTCCTGCTCCTTCAGCGCCTTCAGCTGCCCACTCGTGTATAGCATATCGACCTCCCGATCGTCAAGCGGGATGAACATCTCCTCAACACCTCTCAGGTCCGGGTTCCCGTCTTCCTCAAAACAGTTCGTGATGAAAGCACGGCTGGCGTCTTTGCCTGCGAAGAAGTGGTAGCTGCCGCCGGGGCCGTAGTGGCGTCCTCCAGCCGTGACGTCGTAGATGGTGCCGTTAATGGCGAGGTAGATCGGTTTGGTTGGGTCGGTGCCGTCGAAGGCTTTGAGGTCTGCGTCGGTGAGGGATTGAGGTCCTGCCTATATATGGCTTATCAGCATTGCCTTGTTATTTCCTTTGCTCTTGCTATTACAAGCAGTGAATGCCACTACTATAGATAGCAATCTCAATTGGGCAAATACCGAAGGATGACAAGTCTGCAAATGAAGTATGGTCGAACTTACAATCAAGCTCTTAATCCCCCCAACCGTCGCCCAACTGGGCCTCTTAACACCCCACGTAAAGCTCTCCCTGGTAACGAAATAACTCAGCGCACTGCTAGCGATCAGGAGGAAGACGATTGTGCGCGCTACGTCCGTCAAGTTGAATGCGCTGTCTTCTGCTTTGGCGCGCGCGGCGACGCTGGCTTTCTCGACCTTTTCTGAAGCTTTGGAGACAACAGTTTCTCCGTCTTTACGACGCTGCCGGACGGGTTCGGGTGTGGACATTGTGGTTTCTGGTTGAGAGGTTTGGAGGTGGGATTGAGGGGATGCAATGGATGAGAGGAGAGGGAAGAGGAGGGGAAGTAGTAGCAGTGGTTGCAGTGTGATGTGTTGTGGTTTAGGTGGTGTTATTTACATTAGCCTCGGCCTCGTCACTTAGCCTCGCGGAGTGTGGGGTTGAGAGGAGCCAGTTGAATACGACGAATTGGTCAGTTGGAATGGCTTGGCTGGCTTTATACTCTGAAGTGTACGAAGTACGATACGATGGAATGCGAGTTGAAGTTTGATCTTGATGGGTTGTGGTCCGATTCGTTCGAGGTGGAATCATCCTGGTGAGGCTGGGGCTTGTACTGCTTCAGCCGCTTCATATT
Source organism: Cadophora sp. M221 (assembly GCA_017366145.1). Classification (NCBI taxonomy): domain Eukaryota; kingdom Fungi; phylum Ascomycota; class Leotiomycetes; order Helotiales; family Ploettnerulaceae; genus Cadophora; species Cadophora sp. M221. The sequence goes on from JAFJYG010000460.1 coordinate 29,604, forward strand.
GACCTCTGGCATTCCAAACAGCCAGCCACTTCCACCATACATCCGCTGTCTGTGACTGATCCCAGAATTCTGCTGCCGAAGATATCCATGTCGTCCAAGTCAATACCCTCATGTAGTTCATGACCAAGCCAAGCCCAAATTGTTCTTACCCGCTCCAGTCCACTAGATCAGCATCATCACGATATCACGTCATAATCCCGACACTCAATATGCAGTTGCGGAAGCAGTTCGATTTTGATATGCTACACCGTAAAATCAAATCCCATGCCCATTGCAAATGCCCAATCCATACCCATTCGCTCTAGCCCATGTACGGTTCGTTTTCGAAAGAAGGGTGATTGGTCATGATATCGAAGAAACAGAAAGAGAAGTCCTCTATTCCGCAGCAGCGACCGCACGAGCTGTTGGAATGTTAGCATCCGGTTTCATGCCGTATCTAAAGCCATAGACCGATTCCATTGGTGGTTCCAGTCGCGGTCCGTAGGAGAACATACTGTAGATCTGCAACTTGCTGTGTCCGACAACCTTCTTGATCTGTCCCTTCTCCTCCAAATCCGCCAAACATCTCCGCGCGAGGGATCCGTTGATCTTTAGTCTGTCGACGAGAGTGGCAACTGTGATGAGACGGTACGATTGGACATCCTTGTAGAGCTTGTCGGAGGTGGCCTTGTCGAGGATAACAGCGTGTTGGGCCTTGTCCTTAACTGTTTACGGGTTAAAACTGGCGCATTTCGATCTCGCAGATGTACTGACCCTTTCCCTTGGACCACTGTGATGGGTGTTAGCGATGGTTCTTCAATATGCGCTGAACTGGGACCAAAATCGAACTCCTCTCCAATTTTGGTTTGGAGTCCTGGTTCAAGGGGACGGCTTACCTTCTTCTTTTGCTTCTTCGCACCTGTGCTAGCTGCAGGGGCCATGATGAGTCTTGATGTTGGGGTTGATCAAAGTTGGTGATGGAGTGTCGCGGGAGGGGGACTTCAAAAATGTCAATGTGGGCAGAAGTTCGCTTAGGTTTGAGCTAAAACTAGGACTAGCGCCAAGCCAACCTCCTCGCAGACCCGGATGAGGCTGAAAATGTGAATCATAAGGTACTGCATCTCGAGCAATTTTTCAATGCGAATATGTTGTCAAATGTCCCGACCAATATTGAGGACATAGAACGAACCATCTGGAAACCGACGAGTAGCGTCGTCCTTCATACCCGTCCTACCGTCCTCTCAGCTACTTACCTCCAACAGAAAATAGCTATGCTATCTCCCATCTAAGGCAATTTTCTCTGCGAATATGTTATTGTAAGTCCCAGCTAATGTTGAGGACATAAAACCATCTCAGCATCCCAGCTTGGAATCCCACTATTCCACTCAAAACTCCCTGGCCTCATTCCTTTCTACCCTTCCCACCGTCCTCTCAACTACGAACCTAGGTACCTTCAAAAAGGAACGAGTTTTCTTCTCATCTTATAGTACTCGTTCGGTATTATTGAATCGTCTAAATATGGTCTAAATAATCTATGAATTATTTAAGGACGATCGTGGAACGGTTTCTCCCTTGCAATAATCGACCTCCTCTCGTCCACAATGTGGCGAAAATCGACATAAGCACCCGCAATATCTTCGTCGTCAGCTCTCTCATGTACCAAAGATAGGTCTATTTTCCCCCTCACGTCCGACCCTCCATTCTGACAGCAGCCACTGGTATTTCTCGTCATAGCATCGACGCGTGATGGTTGCTACCAGTATACTCTGCTCAAATCTTGCGTACAGTAGAAACACCCATCGAATAGAATAGCTCGCAGGAACAAACCCTGTATGGCAAGGCATATTTTAATTTTAGATGTCCATAGGCCCCTTGGAGGAGTATGTAGGTATCTCGTTCCACTTCCTGGGAGCAATAAAAAACTCGCTAAACTGTTGAATGGTAACATCGTTTCCTCCAACATTCTCTCGAAACCACACCACGAGAAGTTTACTAAAGATCTACCGTAGACCATGAGCGCTAGATAGTAGGTCTCGACGATTGCGAACTGTCTCCGTTACTCCGAACCTCTCGACTCGAAGTCCTTCTCTCGCGTGCCTGTCCTTTGACTTTGCGACGTTCTTCGTACGGTTGTTTCTGCCACTTGAGGAGTCCCTCATTATGCATTTTGAAGATCACGAATGGGTAATAGTAATGGAGCCTTGGAGGGGACTTGCGGTTCTTCTTTTTTTTTTTTTTTTTAGACATTTTACATCAACCTGGGGTTTCCAGCGATTTTGATAATAGCGTGACTGAAAAAATGAAGGGGGGTAGGTAATGCCCAAGGGTGGAGCTTGTCTGGTCACGTGCTCCATGTAGATTAGGTAAGCGCACTTTTGCTCAATTCCAAAAAACCCCTTCAAAGTTATCTTGTCCCCGCTTTCAACCAACGACACCAGCAACAACATCAACGCCAGGTATGTTCAATTTTGCCTTTATTATTCAAAGATCTTGGATACAGATATCCAGTTCTGACCCTGCGACTTTGCGAAATCTGCTAACGTTGTGGTGCAGCGAAAATGTCCGACCACGAGGAAATCGAAGTCGAGGCCGTCTCTGGCTATTCATCCCTCCCCAAGGAAGTCATTGCGGAGATTGGAACCATCAAATTGTTTGGCAAATGGAGTTATGAAGACGTAGAGATCAGAGATATCTCATTGACGTAAGGATTTCCCTCTGGAAACAAAATTGGGACGTGTTGGGAGAGAAAATGGGCGCGAGGAAGCATCTGCGCCGGGGGCATAATGGACCATTTACGAAGTCTACGAAGTTCTGGCTAACATGGAATTCTGCAGCGACTACATCCAGATCCGCGCCCCAGTCTACATCTCCCACTCCGCCGGTCGATATGCCCAGAAGAGATTCAGAAAGGCACAATGCCCAATCATCGAGCGCCTCACCAACTCCTTGATGATGAACGGCCGCAACAACGGAAAGAAGCTCATGGCTGTCCGCATTGTCGCACACGCTTTCGAGATCGTACGTCGAACCTATACAACAAGAATAATGCGTGGGAAGGTGAAATACTGATACTTTTTTTTGGCTTGCAGATCCACATCATGACCGACCAGAACCCTATCCAAGTCGCCGTTGACGCCATTGTCAACTGCGGTCCCCGCGAAGACTCTACCCGTATCGGTTCAGCTGGTACCGTCCGTCGTCAAGCCGTCGATGTCTCCCCTCTCCGCCGTGTCAACCAGGCCATCGCTCTCCTCACAATCGGTGCCCGCGAAGCCGCCTTCCGAAACGTCAAGTCCGTTGCTGAGTGCTTGGCTGAAGAGCTGATCAACGCCGCGAAGGGAAGCAGCAACTCGTACGCCATCAAGAAGAAGGACGAGTTGGAGCGTGTCGCCAAAAGCAATCGGTAGAGGGTTTTTGTGTTTGGTGCATGGCATGGGATGGTTTTTCGATTTGCTTACGGGCTGGGGGGATCATGACTTGGCAGCATTCTCTGTCACATAGATGCTAGGAACAATGCTGAGCACCTCTGAAATCAACATGGATCTGGACACTGTGACAAACCAATGGGATTTGTGATACGATTACGGGCAAATGATCTAGGCCATACGTGCTAGGGAAGGTTCTGAGCGTATGACGTATTTGGAGAAGTCTCCTAAACTCCCGATACTTTGCAAACATACGTTCTTGGATCTCAGTGAGCTGCCAAGACACAATGAACAACATGGCACCGAACCGCCAGATTCAATAGCCTAGCTCAGCTTTGAGACTTTCCTCACTAACTAAACAGACAACATCTAGAACATCATTTCGTCTCTCTGCGTTCATGTGCTTTTTGAAAGATATCGCTGCGCTAGTGTTCTGTCTTACAGCAGTTTCTTACGCAATACATATTCGACGGAGCAAGAGTGGAACCCAGTCAAAGGGGAATCATATGTCCTCATTCTGTTTTGCGACTTCTACTGATACCCAACAACACAAAATTGGGTTTTTATGTTCTACCCAACCGCCATGTGGTTTTAATATTTTATCTAATTTACTTTCCTCTTGCTCTCTTTGCTCTCCCTACTCTTCCCTTTCCAGTTCTATTCTCCATCTCACTTCATGGATTATCCCCAGAATCCAGGCCATATATCCTGACTGGCAGATACAATTGCCCGGATGTATCGTTATTCTTCATCATCTCCCACACCCTCATCCATTCCTCCCTTCTATCGGGACACTGGACGTCGGTTATACTCTTCTCAATCGAATTTCGCATCAACACAAATCGTCCCCCAACCTCCCTATCTTGCTTGTTCTTCGATGGCGACCATTCCAGCCTGAAGGCCTTTCTTGCCTTCGGGAACTTTTTGCCCCAACGAACAATTAATGATGAATGGCCTATCGGGTCGTTGTTTTCTGGATCTTGGCTGGCTCTCCAAGTGTCTGAGCTCAGTTGCTGACATGTCCTGAGGCCTCTAAGAGGTTTGTAAATAAGCAATAGGCGAGATTCCAAAGACCCTTCTAAAACGTAATTATATTCGATCAGCGCCGCTGAGTTCCATATCGGTAGGTAATTTGATGTTTTCAGACCGCAACTTGCCTCCCGCCTCAGTACTGGCTCATGTGTTTCTTCGCTTATTTCATCTCCAGACGCAAAGTTAGACTTGTATCGTTCTTTCAAGTCATTCTCAAGGGACACGTTCCCATATGCATATCCACCTCTGTTTCCGAACAACCTCCAACTACAATCCAGCGTTGCGAAGAAATAGAACCAGAACCAGAAGAGATAATCTCTATAAGAATTAAGTCTATTCAAAAATTTCATTTAAGGAAAGTAGGAACGTTATTTTTAGAGCCTCCTCGCATCGGGGGAAACACTGTTCCTCTAAAGATACGATGGGATAGCTTTTACAAATCTCTACCCCTTGATCTTCACCTACCATAACGAGATGCTATTATCTGAAATGATAGTTTTTCTTGCTCGCCGCACTTCCAACTACTCTTTTTCACTTTGAAATTCCATCTCTTTCTTTTAATCTTCGCTTCACTCACTCATCTCCCTGACCTACAGTTTCTGGGATATTTAGTTACATGCCGTCAAATATCCTCATATATTGACAGCCAGTCTCAATTATAACTGATTGGAAAACGAAGAGCTGTGTTTTAATTCTTACTTTGTATATACTGCTGGATACCGTATTTGCAGTGGCTAGCATTGTAAGTTAGGAAGAATGAGAAAGTAGGTTACAAACCTGGGACAATGGAAGTTGTTGCCAACCTCACTGTACCCTACTACTTGAAGTTTAGGAGCTCACCTGATCAATAACGGAGGATTCTTGGGAGACAGGATACGCACTGCTCTAAAGACGAGACGCCGGCAGGTAGAGAGCTGAGATGTAGCCAAAATCACGTGAAAGCCAGAAAACCTCAAGCAGTCAATCAAGGAACCGAGATCGAATAAATTTAACCTGACAATACCAAAATAAGAACAGAGAAATGCGTAAAAGTAGGTACATCAACCTCATCTCTTCACTCAACTCTCCAAGTATGTTTTCATCCCCTTTTTCAAGCCACGTGACACATCTCGCTTGAGTGGTCCTACCAGCCAGCATCACATCCATCCACACTCGCTCAGATCGCGGACATCCCATCTCAATCATCCGCCCTCACACTGAGGCAGACATCAGACACTGCACCTCGAGAAAAGAAAAAGAAAAAGTACAAAACCACCACCGTCCACGCAAACGGTATTTGGAGTGTCGTTTTTCGGTGTTTGTGTTTTCCTTCGCGTTGTGTGCTAGAAGAGACTGCTTTAGTCAAAGCCATGGTTTCGATGCCGAGAAACTTCCTTTGAGGTGCAGATCGATGTCGTGATGGAGCGGCACTGGTATACTAATCAATCAATCAATCGGAAGAGAAGATAGAAAAGTGACGAACGGAATAACAACACAGGAGACGGGTGGATGAGAAACTTCCCTAGGATGGAATTGCAAACCCTTTTGAAGTTCTCCTGGTCTGTAGTATAAGATTGCGCAATGTCGAAGTGGTCGAGTGAAGGCTGGGGTACAACTTTCTCTTCACAGCTCGCCCTCGATACTCAGATATTTTCCTCTTCTCTCCTCCCCTGCGCTTCTCACCCCCCCCCCCCTGTGATCGTGATAGCGATACAGACACACATGCCAAACTCAATGGCATATATCATATCTCCCCGACCCAATGGAATCTTCCCAGACCCCAACTCGCTGCAAAATGACGGATATGTGCCCCGGTAGGTGGCAACTTCCTTTCAAAGGCGGGGAGATTTCCAAGGCGGGTGTGCATCGTGGCGTTTTTTCCCTGTGGGTTCGAGAGAGGAGAGGAGAGAGAGCGCTGCTTTTGCAGCTCGCTTTTTTCGCAGGGGAGAGGGAGGAGAGGTAGGTGGCTGATGGCTGATGGCTGAATGTGAGCCCAAGGGAGCGAAGGAGGGGTTGCGAAACCCTTGCGCCGCCGTTGTGTTGTGTCTTTGATTATTACTTATTGGTGACCGTTTTTTCTCCTCTCGGGGTACAGAGGGGGAGATGAGTGCAGATCGTCTGTGGAAGGAATTGGAAAACAGGTTTCTGGCTGGAGGATAGTATAGCTGTACTTTCTGGAAGGTTCATGTTGTGGGAATTGAACTTCCACGTTGCATGTGAAAGAGCTGTGCTGGAGTGTCTTTGAAATGGCATCTGGAGTCCATATCTTGAGAGTTGAGTTTGTACAGGCGATGGGAAGACCAAGCCAGAGGTCTGGCGATCTTCGATGGCTGGAGCTGGCTATGGACTGTAAAGGATTCGTGCACAGATAGAATGGTAGGGTGTGCTTCGATGTGTAGCTGGCACAGGCGGAGAGGCGTTTTATTTGCTGGGTGGGTGGTATGCGGGCGTGCGTTTACCCTTGGACCCGTATGGTGTGCATGGCAGGGTGGTGGCTTGTGTATTCGAGAATTCTTCAAAGTTGGAGATTTTTAACCACAAGTGAAGCAAATGCAACGCCCTGAATCGTACAGAACTCAAATATTGACAATGTTGCTGTGCTCTTAACCGGAACTGTATTACTAGCAACCCAAATTCTCAAATACAGTAAGGAAATCACCGGTGCTGCCCCTAATCCGGTTCTTTCGAACTTGGGCTCAGGACAATGCACCAACTTGAATGTCACTCTGTACTCCGTACAGGCTGGGTTGGACATGAGCCACAGCCACATACGTCCATCTCGCTTGAGATTTCCTGGCAGGGAGGAGTAGGAGTTACCTCCGAACGATGAACGACCCGGGCAGAGAAATGGTGGAATTTCCCTGCGAATTCGCCACAAGGACTACCTCAAAAACTCAAAGCGGAAGTGCTTTCCCCTGCGGACTGAGACTTCAACCGCACTGGAGGAGAGCAAATGTGTAGCGAGTTTTGCAGAACGAAAGTAAGAATAAAACTTGATTGAGGAAAATTACAAGATGGAATCTTTCTGTGAACCACTGATTTATCCTGGAGGTTTGGTAACTCTTGGAAACGATGGATGAGAGTCGGCGTTCAGTAATTATTTCGGAGGCAGTTGAAGTTGTTGAAGGTCGGGAGAAAGCAATCGAAGAACAAATGCCATAATAAAAAATGAAGGCGAGACACACGATTTGTCGAAAATCATGAGCTTCAAGTCTCGGGAATCCGATTAATGAGTCTCCGGGCAAGAGTCGGCATCGAGCGCACTTTCTATCTACTTTCAGGTCAAGTTTTTGGAGCCATATATATATCTCCGCAACCCTACGATCACTTTCCAACTCTGGAAGCTGGATAACCCCTCTTTTCTTTGCACATCACGTATGTAGATCTTCTGAGATACGGGTCGAATTTCCATCCATACAACTTTCCAAAATATTTCTTAGGGGCCACAATTCGGAATCTTCTAATAGTCTTTCTTCTCTTACTCGATGGGATGGGTTAAAGGGTTCGAGGATAATGCGGACGGGGAGGAAGGGGAGGCAAAGAAACAAAGAGGGCTGTCTAGTCATGCAGTGCTGATCTTTCCGACTCGCGGCTTACTAGACTAGACTACCTTGCTAGATGTTACTTGGTATTCTAGATAGGCATGTGGGTGGCATTCATTCATTATCTTTTCGGATTTAAAAAGCTGAAAGAACTGTTCGCAAAGCTTTGTTTGATATGTGTAATTCAATCCGGAGATGCCTCCGGTCGGCTAGCAGGAATTCTCATTCTTGCCGGTATGGGAATTACAATAATGAGCGCGAGTAATGGTATGTCGGTGTGAGACCTGAGATAATATTGAGTTTATATTCAGCATAGAGGAAGAGTCGTCGTCTTGATACTCTTGGCAGTTTCGAGGAGGAGAGTCCGCCTCCCCGTTTGACGAGCGAAGAGGGAAGTTGTCGCCACCAATGCACATCCACATCACAAGATAAAATATCTAAAGTCAAAACCGAATTATTTCCTTCCTCCCGTCCCCTCCCTTCCTTCAAAGCAGCAAGTCGTACAAAGAGAAGATCACAACAAAAGACAGCTCTTCCCTGTTTCCGGAGCAATTCCTCCGTGGCCACAAAGCGAGTGTGCGCAATGTTCCAAGGGGTGATTGGATCGCCACCGTGGATGGGAATTTTCAGAATCCCATGTTTTCTCATTCCCCCACCAAGTAACATGCCTGCCAGCCCCCCATCCCAGCCTGCCAGCCTAGGGGAGCGGGACAGCAGAATTGATGTCATATTGTGCCCTGGGAGGACAGGACAAGAAAGGACAGATCTGAAAACATCAAAAGCTGCTGGGACCCTTGAAACTAGGGGGTTAATATTTAAGTAAGTATCATCTAACTGTAGCTCCTGTCCCTCCATGCATGCATTTCATTGATCGGGAGTGCGATTAAATTGCTGCATTTGGCCCGTTTGTAGGTTTTTTAGTGGGAAGTGAGACTTCTGAGGCGACTGAGATGGATGTGAGAAATGTAGAATTGGGATTCCTCAACCAATGCCAGAACAACTTACAGAGGAATGGAATTACAGTAGATCAATGTGATATTTGCTAGCTCTTCCATGAGTACAGGGTGACCAGGAGGTTGTTTTTCTCTCCGACCGTGCCGTAGATACGCGATTGCCTTCCTCGTAGGACTTGCCTGCTGTTTGCATTGTGGCAAACGACGCTCATAGTCCAATCCAAATTGACTTGACTTCACGGGGTCCAGGGTCCATAGATGCAGACAAGCACCTAGTAGACTCACTTACTTCATATCCACGCCTGTGCAGGGTCTTGTTGAATGTTGTGTCAAGCTCAGTGCCGCCCTATGAGTGAAGCTCCAGGGACTCAGGCCTGGCTAAGTCCACACACACCTGGGCATCACAGCTGCAAGCCCTACCAACCAAAGCCCACCCTCTTCCCTGCAGTGTATGTGAGGTGCATACACCACTGTATGCGCCCCCAGCGTCATTTCTTGGGTTGGAGATGCACGGCATCTTCTAGCATTTTCATCAACATTCAGTTGTCTTCGCCGATTGCTCGGAATCGAATCCAGTCAAGTGAGTGAGGGTGGAGAAGTAATTTACAGAGTCATCCATCTCCATCTTCAACTTCATTTTTATCTACACTTCCTGAACACTCGGATCTAGGTACCTTACTACCTATCATCTCCCTACCTTACTCTACCTACCTAGCTAGTGAAGATACCTAATACCTACCCACTCTGCCACTGAAAGAACGGAGAACAAACAAACAAACAACATCAGCAACAGCAGCAGCCGAGAAAAGCCGGCTGGCCTGGGCCTGGGCATCTTCAAGCAAGAACTACCTTGGCTGCCACGGCCATTCTTACCTACAGTATTGCCGCTCTGCCGTTCTTCTTGCTCCTGTCTGCAGGTTTTTCTGCTCCAGCACAACAATATCCCGATCTCGATCCCCTCATCGCGCTTGCTCGAAGCACACTCGCACAGTAGCTGGGCGACTAGCTAGGAAGCAGCAGCCGGAGTATCCACTAGTCGCCAGACCGTCAAACTCTAACTTTCCCATACCTCACCCCTACCGAAGTACCATTGCCGTTTCGCCCCTCCTCAACATACATCTCTACTTGGACTCTACACCCTCTTTGTCCAGACCGTACGCCCGTCTTCCTATTTTGTGTCTTGCAACAAACGCACAATATCGACGGCAACGACTGTGACATTTCTGTCACTTCCATCTACAATCTGGGCAACCACTTCGCATTCGATACGCTACTTTCTTGGTTTGGAGGGGCTACCACTATTTGGTGCTTCCAGAACCACAATTGAACAGGAGAGGTAAGGACCCACGACAGTGACGTTTATCTCTTTCAACGTGCAAATGAACAAGTATGGCTAAAACGATGCATCGCTAGGCTACTTGTCGAATTCCACTTGAATCCCCTCCTGCGACACTTATAAGCTCGAATTGTACATTATCTGCGTTGCGCCAGCTCCAACATTGCCGTGATACCCCGCGGCCGCATATACTTTCTCAGCGCATTGCGCTCAAAAACCTCCACCACAACCACGAAAAATACACACTTGTACAGTCTAAGAAGCTTCGAACTTGATAGCGTTTAGACTCCGATTGGAAGTGGGGAGGCAGAGGCTCAAGACAAGCTTTGATTGTTGCGATACATCCAAAAGTTCACTGAGTGGATATTGGTACCCAGAGCACGATTTCGACTTGGGACCGAGTTGAACCGCCAGCTTGAGCTAGACAAGAACGCACAAAGTACAAGAATCACCCCCTGCGACAAATTTCCTGTCTGGTTTTGTCATTCTGAAAAAATTCTGGTCCAACACTGCGTCAATCACCACCATGGAGCACTCCTCAGGATTCAATTACGGGGGCGATCCTCCCAACATCAACTCATATCCGAATGAAGCCCTCCCTACTCTGGGCTCCTTGAATACTTCGGATTTCGACTTCAGCAATATGTTGAATTTCACTCCACCAATTGCCAACTCCCAGGCGGTTACGTCGAACATGCCAGGCAATCGGCGACAGGGCAGATTCGATATGCCGGGCAACTACGTCAGCGGCAGCGAATTTCCATTTCCCAATCTTCCGACCAGCATGTCCCAATCACCATCGGTCCCGGTTACTGCACTTGATCCAGCGGCTTTGCTCATGACTTCATACAGCAATCTTCCAGACAATGGGTTGCCACGTTCATTCTCTCTACAGGACCAACCGGAGCCACAGGCAATCACTCTGCCAGCCCAACGGGAGATCGAAGGAAAAGGAGACAGGGTCACTCGCTCAGTAGTTCAGAAGAGAGAGACGCCTAGCATTGATTTCGGGGACGAGCCTAAGCCAAAGAGAAAGCGAGGTGCTAGGAAAAAGGTGCGGAGCGAGCAGGAGAAAGCGAACAAGAGGCAGGACCATCTGAGGCGGAATAGAGAAGCTGCACAGAAATGCCGGCATAAGAAGAAGATTTCCGAAACTGAGATGCAAAACAAATTGTGCAAGGAACGCCAGAACAACCAGATTCTTTGGAGTAACATCGATTCTGTCCAGGATGAGTTGAAGTCGCTCCGGAGTTTCGCTTTTGACATAGAAAGTTTTTGCCCTTTCGATCAACACAAGACCGAGGCCAGAAAAACCTTGGAGAGAATTATGGCAATCACTACCAAGTTGGATGCCCAAATTCTTATGTGCAACCACAGGCGAAGGAAAATTTCTCCAGGACTTGTCATGCAAAGGGCGTCTGGCGGTTATGCCCAACAAGACTCCATTGAAAACGATCCAGGATCAATGGAAGACGACCTGAGTCCAGGGATGTCAACCCAGAGCCCGAGCTACCCCCCAGAGGACACGCGCATGGCTAGGTCGGACTCGTACGCTGAAGTAACCTCGGACGATCGGCCAAGACAAGTGATGGGCACTCAAGCCAACGGGATGGGAGGCCATCCAATGTCTCGTGGAAGCTCATATGATCCTCGCCATACCAACACGGAGTTTGCAGGCGATGTCGACATGCTTCGGAAAGCATCAGAAGACTCCGGTGCCCACTTCAACAGTCCAGCAGGTGCTACCAAGAAGTATTACCCAGTTGAAGACGAGGCCATCGACAATTCGGGCTACGCGACCCAGGAACCTTTTTCTTCGCCGGAGTCGATGTATGAGGACGATTTTGCTTACTTTTCGCTTCTTTAAAGCTTGCCCGAAGAAGCTGGCACCGAGCAGATCATCCTGGCCATGCCAATTTGCTCGTCTCGTCTCTGAAAGGACTTTGGTTGGAGGGGTGGAAGCATGTAAATATCCTGGTTTTTTGTTGGACTGAGTTTTGAAGATGGTCGCACTCCCCTGGCTGGATGAATGGACGGCGATGGTGGTGTGTGCCATGATTGAATCGGTGGATGGATCGATGGATCGATGAATGGCTGCGGGGAACCTTGGTCCTTCGAGACTTGGAGTTGTTGTCCCCGCTGGTGTCTCTGTGTTTTGTACTATACTGTATGTTATCCGCAGTAGCAAACCGGTCGAGCTCCAGCTCATGGTAATCTTTACGATTGTCCATTCGCATCGGTTGTACTGCGTAATAAAAAAAAATGTTTTTATAATTTGTGGTGTAGAGAAGACGTGCCGGCGGCTCGAGTGCTGGTGAATGTAGATGTTTCTTGGTGTTGTGTTGTGTTTTCGTTTTGCGGGTACAAGCAATGGCACAATCAAGTGATGGAGTTGAAAACCAATTCTTCTGCTGAGGTTTGTTTTTGAGAACGTATAAAGGCTCGGTAGTGGAGATGCGGTGATGCTTTCGGGCGGTAAGGATGGGAATATCGACGGCTGTCTGTTTCGCTTATCGAGATGACATGACTTTTTGTTCCATCGAGAACCCTGTGATGAATTAATCAAAATTCGGG
>JAFJYG010000461.1:0-42362 GCA_017366145.1 Cadophora sp. M221
GGTTGTATTTCGGGCTCGATCTCGTTGGGTGCTTGGGGGACGTAGGGTGGTGGTTGGTAAGACATTATTAGTGTTTTTTCCAAGATGTTAGAAAACTTCTTTGAGCTAGTCTGGTGCGAGTGTCTAGATCTGAATCTGTAATCCGCCATTTCTCAGTTTTCCCAGTATTGTTTTCTTCTTTCTGTACAGTACTTATCTTATGCCACAAATCTCTGTTTAGAATTATTTATAAAAAAAAATTGCAACCCCCGAAATTCTACTTCCTATTTATAGACAGACATCCTAAGTCCGAATCGCAGAACGTGAATACTCTAGACGTAAAGAAATGATTTTGTGCTGTTAATCAAGTGAATCACATTTAAGGAGGATTGTATAGGAGAACAGCAACCAACCAAGGGGATGAACTGCTATGTTATATTCATCTATCTATCCATCTCTCTCTCCCTCCCTCCATCCATCTTAATTTTCCCCTTGCCATTCCGAGGTATTGTACAAATTCAATTCAATTTAGTGTTTTTTTCCCCCACCAGTTTGTACTTATGTAGTGTTCTAGATGTTTTGCATTTCAGTTTGAAATTGGGACTTTGATATCCCCCATCAGCGTTACAACAAAGGGAATTAATTTCTGGTTGACTACACACATAGACTCTCGCTTAAACCCCCGTCTGTTTACCTATGTATTTAATTTAGTGCCTGTAAGCATTCTCACATACCGTTGCCCGCGAGATTCATGATATCATCCTAGTCATCTCAATCTCACTCCCTGGTTTTTCTGTATGATTGTCCACTGTCCACTGTCCACTGTCCATTCAGGTGCCTGGGCATATCGTCTATGTAGCTAGCTGGCATCATCATCATCACCCTGCACTCTTCCCCCTTCCCAACCTCCACCAGCCACCAACCGTCCATCCGTCTAGTAATCCATCCACCCCTCCAGAACAGACACCTCGCCTCACCAGCTCATGATGACCCACCCACCTACCTGCTTCACGCCCATAACGCCCTCAATTCCATTCCCTCCCTTCAATGAAAATGCACCTTTAATATTTTCCGCCACTCCCCTATCCACGTTATCCACGCAAGGCCAATATCATAATTATCTTACAAAACGTAACATTTCCCAGAGCCAGAGTCAAACCAGCCAACCAACCAACCGGCCGAACGACCATGCATGCATATCCCTCACCACCAATTCGATTCCATTGAAATCCACAGGTCCGTTCATCCGTTCATTCATTCGTCCATTCATTCGCTCGCTCATCCATCCATGCACCCCTCCCAATCCCAAGCCGAAGCAGCAAAAAGAAGGAAGGAAGAGCATCTAAATAGCCGATGAGGACATGAACGATAAGAAGGAAGGACGAACGAAGACAAAGTCCCAAGTCCCAAGCTGTGCAGAATGCTGAAAGAAACCCGGGGTATCAATCAAAAGAGAAGAAGAAAACGTCAAGTTAAAAAACAACCGAAAAATGAGGAAGAATTCCAGATACCGCTTGCTAGTAAGTAAGTAGGCTCTCATCCATCCATGCCATGCCATGCAATCGATCCATCATGCAAAAACAACAAAAAAGAAGAAAGAGGGAAGATTCAACCACGCATATCGCATCGTATCGTATCGCTCGCCCGGGCAAAGAGCAAGCACCCGCCATGAACAAGCTCTAAACTCGCTCGTCCGCTTTGGCGATGTCGTATATTTTTTCGCTATGCCGCCGCTCGCTGATTCCATTCGCTCCACAAAAATCCATAACCCAACGACGATATCTCATCTCTCCATCCAGACAAGAAGAGCGAGCCACCAATGGAAATCGGAACGTATCGCCACTCAATGAGTCTTCTTTCTCGGTCTCGGTCTCTCATTCCCATTCCCATTGCCAGCCCCAACAGGAACACCTTCCCGCTCCTCTCTAGTCATCATCTTCTCGCGCATGACCACAAAATCTCTAACAACCTGCTCATGCATCTCCTGCATCTCACCCCAGCGCTTGAGAACAGCCTGATCCTCCTTCAAGCCCAATCTGTAGATCTCCGTACCCTTGACATCAGTCCATCGCTTCTCCTTGAGAGTATCGTTCTGGCGACGGCGAGCTACCATGTGGAGTAGGTACTTGGAGTTGAAGATATCCCATTCGCCCATGTATTTCTCGTAGCGCTTGATATACTCGTCGTAGGCAACACGGGTAGGACGCTCAAACTCGCTCTCGGTGAAGGGAGGTTGTGGCGGTTGAGGTTGTGTAGGGAGGGCGAGAGTTGACATCAGGTCTTGAATCTTCAAGTCGTCGAAGTTGACCTTGAGACCTTCGGTGTCTGTTGGTGACTGAGAAGCAGAAGCAGCTCGCTTGAGAGGTTCTGTATGGATTTTCAGGTGACCCTTAGGTGTGGTTACGTACACAGGGACAGTGTTGTGAGCAGGAGGAGTATCGACATCCATTGGCTCCGGGCTTGAGGCCATTGACTGCATGTTCTTCCGACCAGTGAAAAGCGGCTTCTCATCAGAGGTCTCGCTATCATCAACAACTGCAGCAGTGCCCATAGTAGGTCGAATGCTAGGTCCAGTCCGCTTCCTACCAGGCGTCGTGGCTGTACGAGGAGGGGGGTTGATAGTTGGCATGAAGGTTTGCGGCTTGAAAGTTTCGCTCCACTCGTCAGCCGAGAACTTTGTCCCACTTGGCGACTCGATGGGTGTCTCCGACTCGACTCGAGGTTGTCCAAACTTGGGATCAATCGGTCGAATTTTGACAGGCGATCTACCTCTGGGTCGAGAAGTAGATTGAGTACGACTCTTGACCTCTGGCTTGAAGTAATCAGCACCAGCTTCAAATTTGCCATCCCAGTCCTCCGGAGTGAATTTGGTGCTAATATTCTCTGCACTGTTACTGAAGCCATTCGATTGATGTCTCGTTCGGTTGAAGGTCTCATCATTGATATTGAAAGAGAAACTAGACGAACGGTCAGGGTGATTAGCTTGATTCTTCTTTTTCTTGTATTCCTCCCAGTATTGGTGAGCTTGCTCATGATCAAAGGAGTGAACAGTATGAAGATGCTTGACCGTCTTAGGTTTCTTCGACGGGCTCGTCGGTGTGGTAGAATCCCTATACTCGGTCCAAGCGGGAGGCATCTGACTGGGGTAAGGAGAGTTCATCGACCATCCCTGGCTGCCGGATCCAGAGCGTGGAGCATCAGCAGAACCTGGGTTGGAGTTACACTTCTTGCCACCAGAGTTACTAGTACGCCTGTTGGTAAGAAGCTGGTCGACGAGATTGCGCTGAAGTCCCTCAAAAGCATTGAGAGACTGCGGCTGAACTGTGATTCCACTGGGAGGTGTCACGGGTCTCGGAGCAGTAAAGTACTTGGAGGGGACACGCTTCGGTGTATCTTCTTCAGAACGGACGGCTTCCGAAACTGTCGGAAGCTTGACGGAGTAGTTGGGAACTCGCTGCCGCTCAGAGTTGACATAATTTGCAAAACTTGAATATGCATACATAGATTCTCCGTTTGGTCGGGTGGGTTCCGGTTGTTGTGGAGTCTTTGGGCGAGCAGATCGGGGGGCTTGGCTACCTGGGATGCTGTTAGAATAGCATTTTTCTACGCTTCGTCTTCTGTAACCCGCCATTGCATATTGGACTTACTGGTATCAGGTTGCTGTGAAGCAGTGGGTCCTTGTGTTGGAGTTCCCTGCGTACTACCGTTGGCAGTTCCGTTGGTGGCACCATTGGTCCGGGGAACACGAGAACGGGAATTCATCTGCATGAAGCCATCAGAGCTCGACTCCTCACTTGAAGGCTCTAGATTAACAGTTTCCGCAAACGCCGGCTTCTGAGCTCTCGGGGACTTGCGCTGAGCAAACGAACGAGCCCGTTGCGGCGAGTTGAGGTTAGAATCCGATCCAGTGCGAGGAATATAGTCATCGTCGAAACGATCATGACGCTCCCGGGTGCTTCTGGATCTGTTGATATTAGTACTCTCAAAGGGGTTGAACTTTTCTCCTCCGTGAGTGGCATAGGGCGTGCTGATGCGAGGCTCATTGCCCATAGGCTTGTTTTGGAATGTCTTCAATGGGTTGGGGATCGGATGGGAGGATTGAGGACGCTCTCTCATCGACGGTTCTCTTGGGAACTGCTCTCGTGGTTCTCGTGGTGGAACTTCAGGTGGAGCCATAGGTTTGTTGCGCTCCGTGAAGTAAGCTCCCATAGGTGCTGGTGGCTCATCTCCTCCGCCTGGAGTGTTCGGCATGAAACCCTTGCGATTCGCCGTATTTGTACTCTGGCTTCGTCTGGGGCTACTATTGGCTTCTCTGAACTCCTCAAACCCAGGACCTGAGCGAGGTGGTGGGGCATGTCTCTTTGCATTGCTCTCCTCCCGTCCTGACTGCGGTGTGCCTCTCGGTGGTGGTTTTGGCGACTGCCAACTCTTTCCTGGACCAGCTCCTGAACCATCCCCTGCTGTGGGCTTTTGATGTCTGAACTTCTCCCATGCTTCGTACGTATCTTTCCTAGCCTGCGGGCCTTCTTGCGATGCTTGGTATGCGGAAGGGTTTGGTGTAGCAAATTTCTCGTATCGTCTAGCACCGGTCGAAGGAGGAGGGGGCCTCTGTCGAGCAGTCGGAGGTTTAGGTGGAGGGGGGTATTGCGATGCAGCGTTTGACCAAGGGTTTCCCCTCACACCAGATGACATTCCTCCATATCTTGAACTCCCCCGAATCCTATTCGCATCATACTTGGCTCGTTCTTGGGGATCACAGAGGACCTCGTGGGCGGATTGGATCTTCTGGAATTTCGCCGTGACTTCATTTTCTCTGCCAGGATTGCGGTCGGGATGGTAAGTGAGAGCTGCAGTGTCCAGTTAGCTATCTTTTCCCGCGCCTCCTGTCTCCACGAGAAACCTGTACCTAGCTTCTTGAACTGCTTCTTGATCTCGCTGACGTCGGCCCCGGGAGCTATCTCAAGATCACTGTAGTAATCCCGAGTGAGATCCGCCTTCACCATTGTGTGTACTGCAACTCGAAAGCGATTGCAGACGAGAAGTGAACCTGAGCAGTTGGGAGGAAGGGAAGGAAGGGCATGAACGGTCGGAGGGGTTCGAATTGGTTGGCAGGATTGTGATTTGTGTGGCCTGGTATGCTGACCTCTTCAGGAGCGCTGGTGGTGCAAGAGTTCTGCGGTGAAGCGTTGTGCAAGGTATCTGGACGGAGCTGGAAATGGAGGTGGATGTGGATGTCGAAAGAAAGCCAGAGGAATGTTGGCCAGCCAGCCCAGCCCTGTGCTGTTGACAGCAAAAGCTATGGAGTACGAGGGTCGTTCGCTTGGTGGGCGAAAGCTCTCTTAGTCTGAGCGCGCAGAAGCAAAGAGCGTGGAGGAGCAAGGCAGGTAGATTGTGGTAGTGGTGAATGTAATTCAAAAGAAAGGGTGAGGGGATTCTGGAAGTGCAATTCCCTTTGCGCGCCGTTCGTTCGTTCGTTCGTTCGTTCGTTCGTTCGTTTGTTGCGTTGCGTTCTCGAAGGCTGATTGTGGCTGGACAGGTGCTTGGGTATGGAGGCTCCTGGTAGGGTGTGGAGGGGACTTGAGGTGAGGTCAAGATGGTGGTGGGGTCTGTCTACCTGGGTACGTAGGTACTGAACAGTAGAGTAGAAAGGACCGCAAGTCTGGGGCGTGTCGGTTGCTTTGTGAGATGCGAAGAACCACTGCAGCAAGTCGCTTTGGTTGTCCTAGGTAGATATCGCTGTATGTGCCTGTGTCTCTCTGGTCTCTCTGCAATTGTCTTGGTCTTCAGATCCCGTCAATAGAAGGACGCGCTTCAGGCCGCTTCGCTCGCTCACTGAGGTGCGTGGTGACTTTCCAGGCTGTGCTTGGCGTCGGTGTAGCAGGACAGAAATGCCGGGCTGCGCCAACGTACCTACAGTATTGTGTTGCTCTGTCTGCGCCTTCACTGGCTGCAATTCACCTCACGTCTGCCCCAAGGCAAAATGCAATGCAAGGCCAAGGCAAGGGATATGACATCAGCGGGCAGGAAGGATATCTTCAAGTTGAATGCACCTCTGCAATATCTACGTAGAGATCAAATGATCTGCTGCACTTCTCATCTTGCATGTGTTCTGGGCGTTGCACGGATGTATGGCCACTGAGCTGTCAGTCAGCTGGAGATCATTGCCCAGCCATGTCTGCAGTACAGTAGCTTGAGATGAGAGACGTCCTTGTTTTGACTGCCGGCTTGCTAGCTGGCTGGCTGACTGGCTTACCTAGGTATCATTAAGACCCGTGATGATATCTTGAGTCAGGAGGATATCAGACATTCATTCATTCATTCATTATCTATTTTGGGACGTTCCTTTCTTTGTTTATCATAGTCCTTGCGAACAAACGTAGATATATAAATAAGGAGTAAGTTTTCTTCTGCTTATCAGAAATATCTCTTTACTCTCTGTTGGTCCACTGGAATTCGTGAAGGTTAAGGAGCTACACCTGCTATTAGTTGCGTAGCGTGGCGAATGCTTGGCCGAATAATGCACTTCACGACGAGAGGCTGAAGGGGCCCATCCACCCATCCACAACCCAACACATCCTTGAAAAGCAAATACAACCTCCAAAACAAGCAGAACGAAGAATCATTTTCATTTTCATATTCATTACTCCCGTACCCAATTGATAATAGTCCCCGTGTCAGACTGCCCATTGCATACCATACTCCGTAAACACCACACAGACCACACCACATCACTTCCATGATAATGACAGGCAACCATCCGTCCCATCATCCCCATCATCCCATGTCAAAAATGTACAAAGTGTTCAAATGATACATCCATCCATCCATCACCAGCAACCAGCCAGTAACCCCTCCAAAAATACACCCTTAAACCATCGAATCGTAAGTCCATCCTCCCTGTCTCCTCAACTTGTCACGGGCCTCGATATCCTTGCGGATCTCATCTTCCGTTAACCTGTCTTGGCCAGACCAGTTGGCACTCGAAGTCCTGGCACGGAATTTGTGAAAGCGGTCTTTGCTTTTGCTGAAGACCTCCTCCATATTCAGGGCCCCTGGGAGACCGAAGATACTGGCCGGATCAACACCCTCCTGGCCAATGAGTCTCTCTCGCAAAGCAGGTGATTCGGTCCAGCCCGAAGGTACGAAGTCCCCTCCTGCGTCGGAATCCTCATCCTCTGAATCGGTGTGGATTTCAGGGAGCTCAATGTTCTCGCCATTCTGATATCTTGGAGATGACTTCGCCGCCGACTTGGCTGCCGATTTACCTGCTCCATGAGGTGCGCCAGGACGAGCTGGAGTCTTGTGTTGTTGGGAACTGGCATGGCTCGAGCTAGAAGCAAATGGAATTGGAGCTTTGGATAATTGAGCCATGTCCATTGGATGTGCTGGCTTGGATTGATTCATTTGATGCTGAGAAATAAGTGTCGAGCGTTGAAGAGTTGTTGGCGGAGGTGCATTGGCATATCCACTTGGGAACAGAGACTTAGTTGGAGCATCCTGTGAACTGTTAGCTAAGTGGAAATTGGGAATCTCCAGATGTCTTACCTTTTGGCGAACACTCGATTGTCGAATCGGTGGAGCAGTCATCTTTGGATGGTTCTCAGTCAAGTCATCCTCATCGTCAAATTCTTCAGTCATTCTGGGTCGTTTGGTTTGTTGGTCGTGATAAGACGGTCCATTGCGCTGCAGTGTAGGCCGGGAATGGTAATCGTCCGAATCTTGCTGGAGGGGTCGTTTCGGTGGAGCTTTTGTGCTGTTATGCATTGTCGAGTTCACAGACCGACCCATTTCCTCCTGGGATCGTTGAGTGCTGGGGTTCATCCGAGGAGCTTTAGACTGGCTGAGTTCACTTCGTGGTTGAGGAACAGGGGGAAGGGCCTTGTCCATGGCTCGGGCAAGATCACCACTGGGTTGAGGACGGATCGCTGGTGGTGGAGGTCTTGTCTCCTTTGCCTTCTCCATTTCAAGTCGTCGTTTCTCGATGGCTTGTCGAGAGGCGGTTTTCTTAGCATCCGCAATGGCATTAGCTTTCTCGCGTTCCTTTTGGATCTCGCGTTGCCTCTCAACCTCGTCTCGACGCTGCTGCTCTTCCTTTCGTCGCTCTTCCTCTTTGATAGCAGCGCGTTGTCGCTCGACTTCTTGCTTGGCCTCACGTTTTCTTTGCGCAGCAAGCTCGTCCTGTAAAAGTTGGTGAAAGTCAATTGGGGGTCTGAAAGATGTGCTCACCTGTTCCTTCTTCCTGGCTGCAGCCTCTAATGCCTTAGAAGCTGCCGACTTGAAGCTATTTGTCGAAGTCTTGCTTTGAATAGAGCTGGTACTCGCCTTGTGTTTTAAGCCTTGGGCTGGGACAGATTGCTGGGAAGATGCTAATGAGTCCTGGAGAGAGGCCGCAAGTGTTGAGTTGGAGGGGTGATGATGGTGCCCACGTTGAGAACCAGTGTCGACGCGAATAACAGTCGGCTTGCCTTTAGCGGCAGGCTCTTTCACAGCTGGCTTTATCGGTCGCTTTGCTCCAGGTCTACCAATCTGGGACTTCGGTCGAGGGATAGCTGGTGGAGGCATTGCCTGAGATGCCTGAGATGCCTGAGATTCTGACATCTCAACATCTCTTCCTGCGAGCTCATCTGTGCTTGCAGCAGCGGCTGCAATTCCCTCGGCTTCAAGCTGAGCCTTGGTCTTGCGTGGACTAGTTCGGGTCGGTCTTGGGAGCTCAACCTGGCTGGACTTTGCTTGTTTCTCTTGTTCTTTCCTAGCTGCGATCTCCTTTTGCATCGCTGCAACTCGTTCCTGCTCCATGTGAAAGACTCTTGCATCTTCTCTAACCTTCATGCGAGCCTTCTCCAGCTGGTCGTTCATCTTCTGAGCATCTTTCAATTCCTTTGCCTCCCTAGCCTCTTCCTCTTTCCTCTTTTCCTCGCGTTCGGTTGAAGCGCGGGTTTTGCGTGCACTCGCCTTCGGAGGACTGTTGGAGATTTGTAGAGACTGCTGGCTGCTCATGTAGTTGTTCTCCAGGTTAGGATAGACGGGATTTCTGCTATTTGATTGAGACAAAACATCCTCCAACGAAGGGTTATCCTTCATGCCCATTCGAGACGAGGGAGGTGAAAGTGCTGAAGACTTGGCTTCAGCGCTCACAGCGGCACTGCTGGCGAACAGGCCTCTTGATGTCTTGAGAATAGACGAGAATTTGTCCTTGGCCGCTTTCAACGGGCTGCCCTTGTAGCTTCTTGAGGGTGACTTAGGTGGTGGAGTTGTACGGCCCTCGTCGATTGTGTGAATAGATGGCGTAGGATTTGATACTGAAATACCCTTCTTCTGACCAGGAGAGTCTCCAGCCTTCTTTGGTGATCTGAGAACAGAGGTCGAAACTGACTTCATGTGGCCGAGTGTACTGGTAGTCCGTTCTGGGATGATAGCTTCCCGAACAGGAGAGGCATTTCGTTGCTGGTTGCCTCGCTTTGGAATGTTGAACTGATCTCCACCAACACTTTCTTTCCCATGAATCTGCTCCATCACATCTGTGGTATGGCTCTTAGTAATCGGGGGTCTCGGACTGAAAATTGAAGGTTCCGCCGCTGCTTGGGGCGGGGGTCCAATCCAGCTATCATCTTCATCATCAGGGAATGCTCCTGGAAGTCGGGATTTCCGCTCTGGTGATTTCTGTCGCTCCGGGGATTTCTGTCGTGGCTCCTGGACAGTTACACTTTGTAGATTTTGGCTGGCTTGCAATTGAACCATACTGCTACTGGCAAAGGACTTTGATGGCCGAACATTGGACTGAGATTGTCCGAGCATGCTGATTTGGTCCTGGAGTCTTTGGGTCGAGGTCTTGTTATGTAGACGTGACATCTTGGTATCAGTATCATCCTTTGTAGGCTCGTCCACATCCATCTCATCGTCGCCATCTTCATCCTCATGCATGGCATTTCCCAAGCTCTTCCCACCAGTTTGTCTACCATAATAGCTGGTTCGCGATTGTTCTAGCTGACTAGTCCGTGAGACTCGATTCCCAATACTCTTCTTCGTCGTCAATGGCTCTCGGGCTGGCAACGAAGCAAAGTTAAGACTGCTCTTCCGAACGATCGGTCTCAGTGGGCTAGATCCGTCAGAAGGCGAGTGAACTTCTGGGGAGTGCACATCCTCCATTGCCACGTCTTCTTCCTCTGGCACATCTTCCTCGGCCTCCTCAGCAACAAGCTGCACATCTTTTGTTGGAGATAATTTAGCAGGCGATTGCCTCACTGGGGAAGATTTCACAGGTGACCGTTTCTGTGGAGATGCCGGCCCCAGATTTCGTATTTCAATTGGGGATTCAAGAACGGGGTATGAAAGTTGCTCGGATTCTTGAGGAATGTTTTCCTCCTCATCTCTCTCAACTTCTGGTTCCGGGACTTCGGTCGCGGTACGCGTCTGTTCCTCCCGCGCAGACTGGAAAGATCCCTCAGTAGTGCGGCATTCTTCAGGTTCCTCGGAATCGCGACCCAATATCACAACATTTTCATCAGAGTCGGATTCTGACTCGGGGTATTCTGGGGACTCGATTGGCGCAAGTTTCACTGGGGAAACTCGTGCTTGAGGTGTATGGTGGGTAACGAAGGGGTCATTTGGCTGAGTTGCCTGTGTCGCCTGTGTCGCGTCATCTGCTTGACTACCATGATATCCTGAGTCGAAGGTGTTATGTATAGGTTTCGGTGGGGATTTATAATGTGCCTTGGAAGTATTAAGTAGAACCTGCTCTTCCTCATCCATAGGATTATCCTCAGCTACTCGGAAGGTCGACACCGGTCGTTCGAAATGTATTTGTTTGAAAGGACTCGCTCGGGCTTGTGGTGTTGCAGAAAAGACATCGGACAATGGCTGTATACTATTAGCGGATATCTTCAACTCGCGTACATCCCACTTACTGCACGCGCTTCCAAGGGATTGCCCTTTCGAACTGTCCTTGGAGTCTTCCCTCGCAATTTCCCAGGTGTCTTGAATATCTCTGCGACGTTACTGCGCGGCCATTGTCAGTATTGCCAATGTTTGGAAGCTTGTTTACCTACACCTGGTTCTTGCTGAAGATCTCCGCCATATGCTCGTTCAACCAATCCACCTCGTTTCTCGCAGAGAACGTAAACTCCTCCGTCTCTGCCTCTGCGATCTGAAGCGCAGAAGATCGCTCTTCAGCTACCCATGATGCTGAGCCGACCTGTAGTCGCGGATTTGGTCGAATGGCGGCCATGATCTCGAATCAAAACAATGCGCGTCGAGGGCGTGTATCTCAACACAGTCGGCCAGGGATTTTCAAGCTGGCGATCATAAAAGCATTTCGTGTAATACTGGAGCTATAGCATTAGTTGCGAAGTCGATGATTGTTGTTGTCGTGGGTGGGCGAAGCTTGCAAGTCGATGGGTTTGGTGGATCTGTTTCGGTTCATTGTTTTGGTCCAGCTTCTCGTTCCCTGCTTCCGTGGCGCGACTAGTCACATGACCAAGCCAAGCCTCAATCGGCGCTAAGGGGACTCGGGGGAATAATGCGGGGACAACTCCCTTTAACTACTAGTAACCCAATTTATACTGACGATGTAGGTCTTCTAGTTTGCTTCTTCATTTAAGAACTTTCTTTCATGGTAGATTATTTCAAACTTGCTTCATTCTACACTTCCAAAAATGCAGCGAACTTTCGTATCAAGATGTCTCAGATCCGCGCGTCATCATCCCCGCATATCAGGATCCCGAAACTTTTCGATTTCTACTCCACGTCGAGCAAATACTCTGATGGAAACGAGCGGATTTTCAGATACTCAATTGCAAGTTAGAGAAGCAATATCCAAAATTTGCTCCAAATATCCAGACGTAAGTCAATATTTGAGGTTATCCAAAAACTCACTCCCCAGTCTTGTGCTCCTCGGTTAGCAAGTATTACCCGAGGCAATGTTTTGATTTCACATTGTACCCTCGTGACGGGCACCACGTATCTCGGTATCTGTGTGTATTGGGAATTGCAATGCCTAACTTTTCTCCTGCTGGTCTCTTACTTCTGTCACAGTATTATGTTACAACGACCTAGTACTCACCCCTCATACAGGAATACTGGGCAGCCCACGATGAATCAGGAGAGTACCCGCACGAATTGCATAGAGACCTCTCAAAAGATGGCTGGATTGGAATTGCATTGCCAGAAGACCTCGGCGGTTCAGATCTTGGAATATCAGAAGCAACCATGATGCTCCACACCATCTCAGAGTAGGTAAATTCCCATCCTGGCCCTTCCCAGTACCGTAACTCACCAATCTCAGGAGCGGAGCAGGTATGGCGGGCGCTCAGTCAATCCACGCCAGTAAGCCAATCCCTCTTCCATTCTTCCACAGCATCACTTACACAAACCAGATGTCTACGCAACCCAACCAGTCGCTAAATTCGCCACAGCAGAGCAACGACAGCGTATGCTACCCAACCTCATAAACGGCACTTGGCGCGCCTGCTTCGGCGTCACAGAACCTAATACCGGTCTCGAAACGCTCAAACTAACCACGCAAGCCATCCGCGATGGCGATAACTACAGGATTTCAGGCCAGAAGATATGGATCTCCTCCGCCCAAGTAGCCAGCAAAATGATCCTCCTCGCACGCACAACGCCTCTGGAAGAAGTCAAGAAACCATCCGAAGGGCTGTCGTTGTTCTTCATCGATTTCGATCTCCAGCAGCCGGGTTTAGAACTCAAGAGGATTAAGAAGATGGGCGGGAGAGCGATTGATGCTAATGAAGTCTTCTTTGACAATTACACCATCCCAGCCGATTCGCTCATCGGCAAAGAAGGACAAGGCTTCAAGATCGTTCTTCATGGCATGAATGCAGAGCGCTGTCTTCTGGCCGGAGAAGCTCTCGGTTTGGGATATGCGGCTCTGTACCGTGCTTCCAACTATGCCAAAGAGCGAATCGTGTTTGGACGACCAATTGGCATGAATCAGGGAATCCAACATCCTCTCGCAGACGCGTATATGCACCTGGAAGCTGCGAAGCTAGCGACATATCACGCGGCTAGGCTGTATGATCAGTCGACCACAGATCAGACTGTGACGCAGGCAGCAGTCGGTGTTGCCTGCAACAGTGCTAAATACTTGGCTGCTGAGGCAGCTTTTACTGCCTGTGAGAGGAGTGTATTGAGTCTGGGAGGTATGGGATATGCTCAGGAGTATCATGTGGAGAGGTATTTGAGGGAGTGCTTCGTGCCCAGGATTGCTCCAGTGTCTCGGGAGATGATTATGAACTATGTTGGGGAGAAGGTTTTGGGATTGCCTAGAAGTTATTGAGACAAGAATTGTAAAGTTCTGTAAATATCAGAGACTGTTCTTCTGTCATGCTCAATGTCCACCCTGCTCGGATCCAGGACTCCAAAACTGTTCTCGACAAAGTTTCAGCCTTCATGGGGATGTGAAAAATGCTTTGATTCCCTATGATTCTCGCTGACCAGATCCACCGACTCCAAACTCCAAATATGCCTTCTTCCCAGCCTGAGCTCACTTCTTCAGTGCCGCGAATCTCTTGGCCAGCTCGTCCACATCAGGTATTGTCCCACCAACAGGTCCTTTACTCTGTGTCCCCTTCCCAGCCCCAGCATTCTGCATCTTCTTCGTCGGCTTCAGATCCAGGGTTCCCTTGACTCTAGGATGCAAATTATCCGTACTCGGGCTCGGCGGGTTGACTCTCAGCGGACTCGTAGGACCAAAATTCCTCGGCGGCGTCGCTTTACTCAGCGCCTCTCTCTCCTCAACTGCCTTCCCTCCATCCGTCGCTAATGGGGCCTCAAGATTCTTCTGCGCCTGTCCCCCGCTCGGATTCTCATCATCGTCATCATCCACATACTCCGGTGGCTCTCCAAGCTCCTCTTTCGGTTTCTTCGGCCAATCCACCCCATACGTCCTCGCAATCTCCTCCAAATACCCATTAACCAGCTCCTGCGACGGCGGCGTAACAGTGAGTTTCTTCAGCACCTTCTCACTAACCTTCTCATCACTATTCTCAATAGCCTCAAGCGCAAATTCCTTGCCGTACTTATCCACCAGCAGGTTCCGCACCTGTTGCAACTCCTTGACATCCGTCCTAGGCGCCGCATATATCAGACTCTTGACAGCCTCCTCCAGACCCGGATCGCAGGCTTGCGCCTCCATGAGCCCAGTCCGCGCAAGCAAGAGCTCACAGTATAGCTCGAGGATCTCGTGGAGTTCGGTGGTGATGTCGGAGCGGATGATATTCTCCACGCGGATCTTCGCAGATTCTATCTTGCCGGCTTCGAGGAGTTGGGCCATGGCTCGTCGTTGTTGCTTGGAGACCGCTTCGTCTTTCTGCTGGACCATTCGCAGCCTGGCGATGGATAGCTTGAGCTGCACCTTGAGCTTGGCCTGGAAGATGTCAGTGGGTTGTTCTGCAGAAATAGAGAGGTAACAAATAACCTACAATTAAAGAGGAAGAGGGCGCCATTTTGAAAGGTTGTATTGTTTGCCTTGTCGTGGGAGAGGCTGTTGTGTTGAAGAATCGAGGGGTGCCTTGGACTTGGAATGCGATGCGATGATGGAGATGGCGGGGTCTGATAGCTACGGCAGCCATGAGAGACCCGAAGTGCTAGAATCACCCAGTGCATTGTGGAATTCGCTTGCGCTCTCAATGACGTTCGCATGCGTTTGAGTGGAGGAGCTTCTCTTGAATGAACTTCACATCCTCAATGAAAAGCACAACGTGTACGTTCATATTCCAAAACATCAATCAGGATAAACTGACAAATATGTTTTCAGATTTAATACTAAATCACACACAGAGTATTCCCATGGTCCTCAACTAGATACCCCACAGAAATGGTTGATGAACCCTACTCGTCTTCTCCTTATTCAAGGTTTACGCCATCGCTTCAACCATCTAAACCGTATGACCTCCCCTCAACGACTATTGTGGAACAGCTTATCTCATTTAGGGTTCTCAGCGCGGCAAGAAATTCAGCGATTCTGAGACAATTCTACCACTTTCGCGGCGAGAACAACTCTGAACCACCAGGCACCCACCTCCCACCTATCGCGCGAGAGGAGTAGAACACCAGCAATCCACCACGCAACAATAGGCCCCCAGAGCAATAAACTACCAACCTCCAGTATTGCAACGGTAAGGACCGAGGCTAGAGCTATGGCGATGCTAATAGCGACGCTGTTTCTGTTTTCGGCGAATACGACGTTCCATGCGATGAAAGGTGTGCCCAGTGCCACGCTTGAACTCCAGAGAAAGTCGAAGATAGCGCCCGGAAGGCTGGGCAACGAGTTAGATGGGTGGCGGCAATTCGGGCAAAGCTGGTATATGACGACAAGTGCTAAAGCGGACGTGATGATGGATAGAAAACTGAACTCCGCGGCAGTGTGTTGTCGTGTTTGACTGAGGGGCAAGATCCTGGTCGGGAGTATTGCTCGACTCGGAACATAGAAACTGTTGTCAGAAGACATCTGCAACCTGCCTTTACCAGCAGAAAAGCCCACAAGATCTATGCTAGCAATCCGAATTTTGCTCAAAGTGGCAGCCGGTCTACCATCACTTCGTGGAACGAAAAGCCGTGCAACTTCAGTTTTCTCGTTCAAGGACATTTCGGCGAGATCGTTGCTTGGGGTTTGGATCTGAAACTTGTGTACACCCTCATCCAAAAAGTATCGCGCCTCTACCTCGCTACAATGGACAGACAGGAGCTCATTTGACAGCTGGAAGACACAGGCGTTTTGTCTCCGGCTTAGTGAAGGGGTTGCATTGTGGGGCAGAAATGCCCCGACAACCACCTCTGTATCGTCAAAATCGGAGCTTGTAGAAGACGAAGCGAAACCTTTGACTAACAGCAAAAGTGGCTGATTTTTTGATTGAATTTGGTCGCGGATAGGGTTGAGATTGAAGTCCTCGCATGAAACAGTGGAAATGACTGAGGCAGTTTGTAGCGGGAGATCGACAGGGAGGATCGTCGCAAGCTTGACAAGAAGGAGGACATCGAGGACGCTTTCGTTTCTTCCGTTCGATGACTGAGTTTGCCTGAAAGCTTCCCGTATCAACGAGGCTGCTTCGGTCTTTGTGGATGACAAAATTGAATCATGATCTAAGTTTTGATCCAAAATGAAAGGCGCGAACAGCCGTGGCAGAGCTGAAAAGATGTTTGGCTGTCAGAGGTCAGTACTGACACGAGAGTATGCATTCACAAGCAACCTACTACTGTTGTAGTTAAGCCTGAGTTGAAGAGATTCCATGTGATTCCTGGCTGAATTCCGGATTGTGAAAAGCCACTGAAAGCAGTGCTGGTGAGCTTGTCCAAAGCACCGCCATTTGCACATAGATTCTCGGGCCCACTACCACATAGATACAGCTGGCAGGCAAGTAAAATTTTCAGGAGCGACTCGAACTCGTCGTTGGGAATCAAGCCTCGCAAGTCTTGAGACTTCGACGAAGGGAGTGCGGTTACCTCGATGATTGGGGGACCGTACGTAAACACCTTCTTCTCGTCATCCTCGCTGCGATATCTGTTGCGACCTGAAACAAGCGCGTGAGCTTGAAGAAGATGGTCGTCATCGCTGGCCACCACGTTTGAGACGTCGTCGCCCGAATCACTGTCATCTGAGGGTTTGTCCACGATGACTTGGTCGTCCGGAATTTCTTTGACTACGGATTCTTCGACATCCGCTTCCTCCGGTGTATCCGAGACCACAGACATACATTGGAATAACAACTTGTGCAGCCATTGATCTTGCTGCGTATGACCGTCAATTTCTTGAGGATTGTCGAGACTCCAACTCTTCAGAACGACGAAAGGATGGAGGTTACTTGCATAACGCCGCAGAAGAATCACAACGGCGGTCACAAGGGTTTCCAAGTCGATACCCTGTACCTGGAGAGGCTGATTGTGCCATGGAAAGGATCCCAGACGCTGAACACATCTAAATAATAGGGGACCGGCTCTCGTCAAGTCCGACTTCAGCTCCTCCGGCAGGGTAATCTCCATGAACTTGATCAGGTCCGACGTATTCCAACCTAATATAAAATAGTCAGAGTAGCGCAGTGACGACTTTATGTGAGCTTTCACTTACAGACTGGTACTTGAGACGTCGAAGAGAACTTCTCAAAAATCGTCTTGAGCCAATCCAGCTCACGTGATGAAAGACAAGAGCCCTGGAATATCCCTCTGAATCTTGCCTGGAACTGATCTGGGTTTTTATTCAGGTGAGCGACTCGAAATTACTGAGGCTAGGACACGGACATACCCTGTGTCTCGATGCGCGGCAAGATGCTACTCGACGCGCTGGCTTTTGATCGTGGCGTTTCCATTCTGCTGATTTTATTGGCAAAATATGGATGGAGGCTAGTAAGGAATCTTTGAGAGTAGGAGAATCCAACGTCAAGGCTCCCAACCGACTTATATATATTCGCAGACGAAGGTCAAACGAAAGCGGTTACCTGATCTCATTTTGTAGAAGTAGTCACGTGAGACACAACTACAGCCAAGGCGTTTCTCTCCAACCCTCACTCCTTGATCCTTTGTGGCTTCACGCTGATACGCACATCTGCACTGCCTGCATCTAACCCCACCTTGAGAGCCCAGCAGCGGCAATTCTGGCGAAGGATCACCGCACCGGCAATAGCGAGATCCTAACTTCCAACACCGAACTTTGTTGACAAGATACAACCCAATGCTGATGCCACGTATGTCTTCCTGGGGCCTGAAGCACCAACTCCTATGGGCGAGAATAATGTTGTACATTCAAGATCCTCCGTCTATCAATATCCATTGTTGTTGGTTGGAACTAGGAATATGGGCTTGAAGTGGTTCAAACAATCCTACATTATCCATGGCCAGTGTTGTATCACTAGGCCGAGCTCTAGGTGGGCATCTGATGGCACATATTCACATTGTGTGCTCTTGGCGCCCAACATATTAGATGCCATTTTCCCCGCCAGACCGCTGCTCAACTGGTACTTCCGTATTTGCGTCTCTTTTTGGGGCGTACCTATTTTTCATGTCATCAAAATTTCACAGAAACTGCCCAAAATTCTGTTCCAAAAACTCATCATACTTCTCGGGGCTCTCGGTGCCACAATACCAGCTACCAATTCGAACCTTGGCCCCCAAAAAAAAATTTGTTGAAGCAAACCAATGTCCAGTGTTGTTTTCAATAGTGTACAGCCGCCTAGCCGCTGACGCGGCTCTTAAGCCCCGTGCCGTACGCGAATGCGGCATGAGATTTTGGCAACTCAGCTGCAGAAAACAGCGACCAAGATGGCCGAAAACAGCAGTCAGTTTGCCGTCTACTTGTTAAATATAGTATAAAAAATAATATATTACCTCTTTTACATATCATGCTTGTCTCCCCCTGCTAACGTGGGAATTGTCTGAGTGACCAAAGGGATGGAATTAATCACGGCACACGACTCTTTTTTCAGACTTACGTTAGCACTAAGGAATAATTATTGAGAGTCTATTACAATGCGGTATTGATTATATTATTTGGATTATTAAAATTACAGAAGTTATTAAGGTAGCCGGTTACCTGCATCCAGGCTATCGGGTCGGGTAGGAAGTGGCCGATTGAGGCACGTCCAGAACACCAAAATCAGCGTGCGCAAAACACTACTCCTCAACGAAAGAATAATCAAATTCATTAACCTCTTCACAGTAACTTTAGAAATAGCAGATCTACATTTATACCACAGAATACTATAGTGTTGTCTTTGTAGTTGTAGTTATTATCACGTATTTGTTGCAGAATAGCACTTCGCCAATATCGGCCACTTCCTACCCGACCCGATAGCCAGGAGCCAGGTAACTACGGCAGCCACGGGAGACCCGAAGCGCTACAAGTGACGATGCGCCCAAGTATTTTCTACTCCCTTCAAGCTTCACTCAGCTTCAACATCATGCATCAACGCCTCACTTCTAACATCAGTATCTCTGTATACAATTCCAGTCACTCTGCCAGGTCAATTGGCCTCTGTTGACTCCAAATTAGCGCCCAATCCCCTCCTCGAAATGATGACAGCATGTCACAATCCAGACCTCATACGGCAGCCTAGAGAAATCTCCAAACCCTCGAATATACCCAAACCAATCCCATAATGGGTGCTCCCTCTCCATATAACCCGAAAGATGTCTCTAAGAAGCTGGAACAATGGGTGGAGAAGAGGGCGAAGGCCATCTGGGCCAATCTTCTCGCCAATCATCTATGGCAGAGGATGTTCAAGAACACTTTAGCAACTACAATTGCTGTCATATTGGCCCTGATACCGGCTGTTGTCCGAGTCTATGGCCCTGCTGCGTATCTGGCACCTATAACGACGGTGTTTGGGCATCCTGGGAGGAGATTCGGTATGATGGCTGAGGCGCTTGTGCTTGCTGTCTCAGGCACATTACTTGGAGTTGGCTGGTCTGTTCTGGGAGTGTATTTGTCAAGTCTTGTCTACGAGAACAATGCACCTGCAGCATACACGGTCAAAGGCATTTTCTTGGTGGTGGCCTTGATGTTCCATGGATTTCTGAGATCCCATACCCCGAGACTGTTTATCTTCGTTCTGCTGTTAGTCATTGTCTCTGTGGTCAGCTTGACCGGTACCTCCATAGCTGTCACTCCTGCAAGTGCCACTGTAATTCTATATCCCATTCTTACGGCCGTGGCGATCTTGTTATTGGTCAACATGCTTGTATTTCCGGAGTTCTCAAGTAGTTTTCTTGGTATCACTACGATTGAGACTCTTGGGGAGACAGTTGCAGCTCTGAGAGATGCCGGGAAATACTTCATTACCATGGTTGAGCCAACCACTGGTCAAGAGAAGAGAGAGGAGGAGGCCAGTTCACCTGCTACAGCTGCCGAGCAGATGCCTGCAGCAAAGTCCGATCAAGAATCGCCTTCATTTCTTCAAAAGATTCTGCATCTTTTAGGAAAGATGCGAGAAGAGTCACCAAAGCCAAATACCGCCGAAGTGCCAAAAGTGGTCAAGCTCAAGTCTTTGACTGATGCGAAGCCAAAACTGCGTGCAAAGTTGGCTGGATGTAAGGCTGCACAACAGGAGTGTAATTTTGAGCTGGCATGGGCCGTACTCCCTCCGAGGGACTTGAAAGTGATCAGTGACACCAACATGAACAAGCTCGTGGCAAACACGATAGCTCTGATTGGTGCTTGTGAGAGCAAGTATGCTCTCATGGGTGATGAGAATGACAAGATCGACTCAGAGACCTTAGAAGAGCACGAACTCAAGACGCTAGAAAAGGCAGCTTGTCTTGAAAGTGGAGAGGATTCGTCTCGTCCGGATACTGGAGTTGAAAGCTCACATGACGAGTCAGCCGATGAGAAGAAAGAAGCAAAAAGGCAGAGGAGGAAGGAGAAAAAACAAAAGTCACGAAGCAAAAACAAGACACGTCTTCAACGGGAGTTAGATGACTTGGAGCTCATAAAACCCCACAAGGAGATTGCATCTGGTGACATAGAGCTCTTGAAGTATCTCGTGGGTCGAATCACAAAACCACTCGCAGATCTCCAGGATGCCATTGACAGGAGTGTGGATGCCGTCACGGCATGTCTAGCATATTGCTACGATGTTCCGAAGCTACCCTCTGGTGCAAGGGCTCCAACTGGTATCCAGCTCGAGGAAATCGATATCCGTGTCGATATCTTGACAGAGGCACTGGCGGATTTCGACCGGGACTCGGCATCAGCTCTAGAGACTGCTGCGTCTCTCCATGATCTTGACCATCCTCAAGTTGATATCATGCCACGTATGGAGACTTTCTTGGTATCCTCTTTCCTACTGAATCTTCGTCAAGCTGCTCTGCATACACTACAAATGCTTCACCACTCAAGACTGCTGGTAGAGAAGAGGCAAGCAAGACGTGGACGGTCACGGCTCTATGCTCCTAGAATCAACTGGCGCAAGTGGCTCAAGTCTGGTGGTGAAGATGAGCCATTTGCCTTGCCCGAGAATGCAAGGAAGGATGCTCGGACTGGCAAAGGGAAAAATGACGCTGATGATGACGATGATTCAATCACAAGCAAGGAGACTTTACTCAACAGGAAGGATGTCGAGTCCGCTCCTCCAAAGGAGGGCTCCAAATCACCAGATCCCAGCATACCTGCCAAAAAGGCAAGGAAACGGCCAACCAAGCAAGGAACTCTAGTCCACCGTTTGCGCAATGGTCTGGCAGACTGCATTGAATATCTCGCCGGCAGTGAAGACTTTTTGTATGCTATCAAACTAACGGTGGCAGTCTTCCTGGTATCTTGGCCTGCCTTTGTCTCGAAATGGAACGTCTGGTACTCCCTGAACCGTGGACTCTGGGCTTCACTGCAACTTGTCTTGATTACTGAAGTGGCTATTGGGACTTCTGTAATGACATTTATGCTGCGAGCAGTTGGTACAACAATAGGCTGTATTTGGGGTTATGCAGCTTACCAAGCCCGGAGCGGTGACCGTATCGTTTGCGTAATCATTCTCGTCATTGGCATCATACCGTCGACCTATATTCAGCTCGGCAGCAAATACGTCAAAGCTGGGATGGTGTCTATTATCTCTATGACTGTCGTGGCTCTGGCCACTGAAGATGGTACTGTACCTGGGAGCGCAACCGAGAACTTCTTGAAGCGTCTCATCGCATTTCTCATCGGTGGTGTGGTGGCTCTAATCGTTGAAGTCGTTCTCTTCCCGGTTCGGGCACGAGACAGACTGGTCGAGTCACTGGCAGCGTCTATCCGGCAAATCAGCGAAATGGAAGCATGTCTCGCCTACGGCATCGAAACAGAAACAAACATCGATGTGCACTCCGCAGAAGTCTCAGCCCGCTTCGACCGAGCTAGAGGGAAAGCTCAGGGTGCTCTCACCGCAGCTGAAACGTTCCTACCCTTTTGTGCAAACGAACCTCGACTCAAAGGATCATTCGAAGGGCTTGCACTAGTCTACGCCGAGATTCTATATGTCCTCCACGCCGTGGTCGACAGAATGGACAACATGCTCCACCTCCGTCATGAGTACGGCTCTGGTGTCCTAGAAGAATTGAACGAGAAGGTCTACCCATACCGTCGTAATGTCGCGGCATCCATCACCATCGTCCTCTTCGCCGTACACGAAGCCCTCACTACCAAACTCCCGCTTCCACAATTCCTACCCTCAGCCCGCCTAGCACATCTGCGCATGGTGAATCGTGTTCGCGAAGTCGTCTTAGCAGGCGACATGCACCACCTCAACTCCAGCGACCGGTCTGAGATAGAGATGACCATGGTGAAGCGCGTTGTGCGCCAGAAATTCCTAAGCTGGAACGCAGCTAGCGCGGGACAGATAGAAGTCATCGAGTACCTTGAAGAGCTCATCGATCTCGTCAAGCTCCTAGTCGGTGCAAATGAGTTCCGGAGCGGGATGTTGACTAGACCTAATTATAGAGGACATGTGGATAAGATGCATATGGCACCGCACGATGGGGTTATTGAGAATGACCAGGCTGTTGGCAACGATGGCGGTAATGGAGATGAGGGTAGAGATATGATGCCTGAGCCTGCGGGGGAAAGAATGGCTGGCTTAGTTAGGAGACGAACCACGTTCTCGAGGAACCAGGATAACAAGAGGCAGGCTGAGATGCAAAAGGTCAAGAGTGAAGAGGAGTTGCCGAGGTCGTTGCAGAGGGTTAGAAGTCGCAGGATTGAGGAACTGCATTTACAACGGACAGAAAGCCGAAGTGACGAGGCGGGCAGGAAAATGGGCAAAGATGTTGATAAATCAATCTAGTTCCAATAAATTTCAACTTCCCATCTTTCAGGGTCGATTTTCAACTTATGTCGTCGCAACCGGGCTGGCAGGTGCGTGGTCCGGCCGGTTTGGTGAAACTTCAGGTGGTGTTACGAAATTTAATAGCGCAGGTTGTGCAACAAGCATGGCTCGGGGTCATCTGAGCAGCTTCTCGCGATACACTGGCAGTGGTTGTTGAAGAAGAGCATTCTTCTTGGTTAACCCACTCAAGGCTTCTATTTCGAATTGACACGGAAAGTTGCGCGTAATATACAAAATTCATAATGCAAAATCCTACAACTACCAAGGACGAGAGCAATGACTCGACATCGACTCATCGACCTTCAGATACAGAGCAATCTATACACCAAATGATACTGTTCATAGCAAGAATTCCACAAACGACGCAGTCGATGAATCAAACCTCGATACATTAACACCACAAACCAAACTTGACATCCCACATCCCAGAATCTGCCAAGGGACTTTCACAGGTATAATCATAGACCAAATTTCTAGAGTCGGCTCCAAAATGCTCGACATGCCCAACAACCCAGGCTACTTCACCAACGACTGGATGGGACTCGCCATCATCGACTTCCACAACGTAGAGGTAGGCGTTCTATACCCCACCTTCCTCTAACCCATCAGCAACATCAGCCCCATCGAAGCCTTCTGGCGGACACTGGTCCGCAACCAAGACGACGAGGGAAATGTCCCGGAAAACTATCATCTGTGGAGGGGCCGGTTCGGGACTTGGTATGTGGCTTGTGAGAGAGCTAGGAGTGGTAATTGGCAGGATTGGGATAGGGATGATGAGGTTCCTGGGAATCCGGTACGGGCTTTTGAAAGGTGGGTTATGAGGGCTAGTGTGGGGAAGACATTCTTGAGGGGTGAGAAGAATTCGTTGGCACTGTGGAGGGGGCTGCTATGGTTGGGGATGTGATTTTTGTTTTAAAAGAGTCTGAAGTCCCTATGATTTTAAGGAGACTTTTTAATGGAGATGATGAGGGAGATACATGGGCTATTGTCGGGGAGGCTTATGTTTATGGTATTCTGGATGGTGAGGCTTGGGGTCTGAGGCTGGCTGAGAGGACATTTGTTGTTGTCTAGTCTCGGTACCTGAGACAAAATTCTAAACGAAAACGACACCCAGAACTTTGTGTAGTCTTTGAACATCTTCTCTGTTCCTCCTAAACAAACAACAGTCGTTCGTCCTCCCATGTAGCTCGGGGATCTACAATCAAGCGCTCGGAGGTTCACAGGACCGACCGTTTAGTTTGCACCAGCGCAAAGTAGACATGATCTCCATTGTCAAAACTCAACTCTATCATCATAACCTTGAGAGGTAGGCTGACTCGTCCCCTTGCATGAAGGGTCAGGTCAATACGGGTTCGTTCACGGGTACGGGAAATCCACGATCCGTCCATCAAAAGTACCACTCAAGGCTCAAAGCTCAATAAGTGGGGCATTCATTACCCGAGGTTTCCGAGCACATTACCCGAATATAAACCGATATTTCTTAATCTAACAAGAGGCGATCTAAAGCTTAACTTTATCTAGATCCGGCTCTGTGCCTGGGATTGTGCCCATCCGGTGGTTTTACTTCGGGGGAGTTAAGATCACCATCCACCGAAACGTCCAGACTCCAGTGATTTTCGGGCCCTTCGAAAAGCACGTGGAGTGATGGTAGAGTCCAGAGAGCGAGGTGTTGTGGATGGCCACCTAACGGCGTGTTGGGCCCTAGTCTTTGACGACGACGCGAAGAAACACGGATAAGATGCAGGAGTTGATGTTAGCTAGGCTCTGCTTTCAATGCTCGATGAATCATATGAATCGTTGGCTATGTTTCCCCCATCCCGTGTCCTTCAGATGTGTTGCTTTGAGTGGGGGAAGATTCTAACTCAAACGTAATCATCAAATTAGTTATTCAAGGGAATTCCACAAACATTTTAATAATTTTATTCATTTCCATCTCATCCATCTCAATCGTATTTGGTAGAGATATCACTCTGCAGACATAAGTGATGTTTGGGGCCAGCTGTAGACAAAATAACCACGTTGAAGTGGAAGAATTCCTCAATGTGAATACATCCAGTCAAAAGGCCTCCGTTCATAAAGGCTTTTCCCCCTGTGCAAAACTCCTTCCGATTGAAAAGTTTCGTAAACTCCTGTCATTCATTCATCAAAACCACCGCTCCCCAAACTCCTAGCCCCGAGAAACAAATCCGATCCAAGCCTGACGCCAATAATCTGCCCTCCGACACAAATGACACCTAGAAGGGAGAAGCTCCAGAATGCTCAGATCCAACATATATCGACTCGGGCGACCCATCCGTAGTGCTTCCACTGTGTGGATCTCGAGCATACGGTAATCCTACGGTCTCCATCGGCCATTTCATCCAATGGCTCATTCTCCCATTCAACTCCCTGTCCACGACGGTGAGTATGAACTCAGACCATCCTTCAAGCCACCATTTTGATCCCTTCTTGTAAATTAGAACACAGTAGTACGCTAAAACTACTAGGCTTTCGGGGTTCCCAGCCGACAATAACGACATATACTCGGGCGATATCATCGCAGGCCACCAGAACAGCGATTGGCCTTCAACCGCCGGTCGGCCAACAAAGGTATTCCGAAGCATAGATAGTGTCTCGTCGAGGATCTTGAACTCGGATAGAGTGCAGCTCTGAGATAAATAGTCCGACAGGCTCTCGAAGTGCGAGTCGAAATCCGTCCTTACTTCCGCACCGGATTCAGCCCTGGCCAGCTCTGGAGAAACAATTCCTGCAAATGGTCCTGATGACACCCATTCCATACATGGGTTCACGATGTTCGAAACGCCTCTCAGCAAAATAAACCATCCCAGGACCCTCGAGCAGTCTGGTTCAAGTCTTGGTTGAGCGCAAGAGGCCACGAATATCAAGCCAGAGCATGCAAATACGGCGTGGCAATTCACAGATGTGATATCCTCCACCAGAATCTTCCGGAATGACTGGATTGCAGTATTGTAATGCGCTATCGCACACTCCGAATATAGCCTTGTGGTCTGCGGATTGTTTGAGAACCTCGCCAGGTGTAACCCAGACACGCAGAGAATAACATGTATCAGGAAGTCATATTTGAATGACTCCTCAACGACTGCAGTTCTGAACAGCTCGTTGGCTTCCTTTCTGTCGGAGAGTGTGTCGAACGTGCTTGTGGTGAAGTTATGTAGGAACTGCAGGTCGAGCAATTGATTCGGCGGAATCGGAGTCGCTATCTGGGATTCTAGCGGGTGAAACAGTTCTTTTTCGTTGAATGAACATGCTACACGGTGTTTGGTGCAAGGCGAGCATTGCGGGCTCTGTTCGTCACACTCTTGTATAGTTAGCATTGCTTTGCTCCAGACCGTTACAATTCCGTTTGGGAAAATGCTGGGTGGCCATTACCTTGATTTTACGCCGCTTGCATTGAAGGCTAATCAAGGACTTAGTATGTATACTTTCCAATATCGCGGGGTCAGGACAAAGGATTCAATCCCCGATCCCAGATCACGCAGCGTTCAATGGCGAAATATGACATACCAGCCTTTCCGTGACTTCTTATGTGGAAGACGTGAGCTCATAGTGCAAGTAGATAGTGGATCTGGTCTGAGGAGTGGGTGATAGTTGAGCGAGGAACTCTAAATGTTGCTGAAGAGTTGAAGAAGAGGATGCATAGGATGGGAGAAGGAAGGATTAATGCGTCACAACGCATTTAATGCGATCGACCGGGGGGCAACACAAGCTTTATCAGAAGAATTACGCCACTTTCGATTGAGCGCTGGGTGAGCCTGTGCCATCGGCTGAAGTTAATGTTGAAGTTGTGACAGAGTGGAACGACGGGAGACAGAGTTTATAAGCCGTGCAGCTAGGCTTAAGGGATATGCCATTGCCAAGCGAAGCCTTGTGGTAAGACGAATACGGAGGTATCCAATCATCCCAAGTTCCAACTCTACCTCTCGACTTCAGATTACGGTTTCAGATTATGCAACAGCATATTTTCTGGGATGGGAACTTGGGAAGAGGTCAGGTTCCGTTCTTGCACGAATTCTACATCTGTGCAGAAACATTTCCAATCGGAAGGCATTCTCAGCTCTCTTAGACTTTACGCTAGGTCGGGCTGACCAAGTCAGAAGGAATCCGCCGCTGCGGTCCAAATGGACATCCCGGCATCCGTTGTGTCGCAGCCACTGGTAAGGCTTTCTCCGCACTGTCCGGCGTTTTCCAGGACATGGTTGGATGCAAGTCACTTGCAACCGCTGGTTCTCGAACAACCTCCCATGGAATCAAGAACTTGTCAGTCGTCCCTGGAAATCAACAGAGACATGTTTCAGAATCTTAGTAGATTGATTCAGAGCCAAAGCTTACCGTATGGCAGAGACGATGAGGAAACCTTCCTGAAGCAATAATGTGCCGTTCGAGTGCTCCAGCGCCTGGTGCCGGAGATGGCCCACGGGCTTCACGGGCCAACTTTCTTGATCTGCAGATTTCTTATTTCAAACATGGGGAAGGGTGGGGTTTGATGGCTTCTTAGATAACCTTAATTGTTCATGAAAGGTTCTTGGACTATTTTGCAAGCAGTTCATCTTAGAAACCTGAACCTCTAATAGTGTTTGATGCTCCGTTGCATTCGATTCTAAATGCGCATCCTGCTTTTCTCTTTGCTTTGTTGCCTGTTTGTACAGACTCTTTGACGTAATGATTGCGATGTGGCAGTGATAGATTATTGCGTTTAGATATTCACGTTTACTTCAAATTGCCATTATTCAGAAGTCTGCTGAGATCATATTATTTCGTTGACTGGTTTCGAAAAGAAAAAGAGAGAACAAAAGTCCGTTGAGTACTACCACCACGGCCAGACACAGTTCAAGTCTGCGATTCAAGCTATGTAAGTACACACAGAGAAGATCGAGTGAAACATGATCCTACTCAAGCTATTGAGATAAATCACGGATCCGGCGGACTGTTTGTTTTCCTCAGCTATGTTGCTTTCGAGACAAGGCGCGGTAATAATTATTCACAAGGATGAAAGGCGTGTCCTGCAACTCACTCGAATATTCACGAACAGAACAGAAACATGTACATCTCTGGTATAAATACTATTTGGAGGACCAACTTTTCCTCACATTCTCCAGAAACTTTAAAAGCGCAAAAGTCATGACCCGATTTTACACCTCTCAGTTGGGTCTCATCAAGCGTCTCGCCGCAGAAGCGGGGATAGACGACGACGCATTTAATGAGCGGTTTATGACCAACTTGAACAACGTGTACAGGCATCGACAAACAGCAGCCGTAGTCACATTTGATACTGTGTATTACCTAGCCGAGAAGGATACTTGGGAGCAGATCTGTGAGACACATTCCATAATCTCTGCAAATCTTTTTGAAGCCTCACGCTGACCCGTTTCACTCCACAGGGCCTCGGACACTCTTCCCTGGGACTGACCCTCGCACGAGTTACAATTCTTTCCTTCCAACACTCCTTCAGCAGGCCAGGAAGGAAACTGGGATGAAGGAAGTTGAAATCCATAATATATGGATGAAGTGTTTGGAAGACTCGCGGGAAAGCTGTTTGCATCTTGGCATGGAGGTTGTGCAGTACGAGGCCGAAAAGAAATTTTGGGAACTACACTGTATGTTTCCTTTCATCGACGACGTATCTCTCAGAGGACGGGAATTCTGACTTGGTATGTAGGGTCAGATATTGGGAGCTTTGAAGGTCAGGATCCGAGAACGGCATGACAAAGTCAGAGAACAGATTTGCGGGGGCGAAGAAAGAATGGAATGGCATTTAGCATGGCGGTTGGATTACACGTCTTTACATCGAGGAAGACATGCAATCAAGTGCTTGTGATTCAATACTCCGATAATCCGCGAGCCCTAGTCGTGGTCTCTCACATGCTTGACGCACAACAGACAGCAAGTTCGTCTCAGCTCCGAATACCAGATGTAGCTTCGGAGTACTCTACAACATACATAGTCTTGTATCAAAGCACTTTAGCGTATCACTTTGTTACGTTCCTGAACTGGGACAGCGATTTTTCTCTATTCTATCTTACCCTCGCTTAATCTACATGCCAAAATACTCCCCGTTGAACACTTTCCACTTTCCGCTCTCCAAGTAACCAGAATCCACAGTCCCGGCATACTTTTTCTATTCAAGACAAGGACCCTTCTCATGAGTTCTATACCGGAATGGAATCTTCTAAGACAGCTGAAGTGCCCAATTTTCCATGGGAGACTTTTCTGACTGCATCATGATTGCATCAGGAGGGAACGGCGGCAACTTTTATATCGCGGGAATCCCTAGGTGTGGCGTTGGGTTCGCCACAAAATCTTTCCGGGCTCTGAATTCATTAGAATATGATACAAATCCTCGAGATAGTGCCGGCCCTCACTAGATTCTTGCAAACGGGCTGTTCTTACTCCGACTCCTCATCACGCTTCCGCTTCCGTCCATTTACTTACTTAGTATTGTATCTTTTAACTTTGAAAGGTGACTGAAATGATTCGGACTCAGGAAAAATCGATCGCAGATGCGTTTCAAGAATCTCAGAGTGAGAAGTCTCTTGCCGCCGCCTGCACCACCTTGGGAGCAAATAGCGCTCTGTGGCCCTAACCCTTGGCTGTCTGAAATCGATGTGCCTTCGCTCATGCAGTCCTTTTTGGTGTTTGCTTTCCTCCCCCTTGAGAGATTAAGACGTCTCGGTGCCGCTAGGTTGACAGAATCGCTCGTACTGCGCTCCGTTTTGATAGCTGTTTCATTGATCGAGGGCGATGGAAGCTGTCCCGGCTCGGAAACATCTATGGAGTTCCAGAGTTTCCTTGAGAATTTCAGTGTGATGATTTTCTGCAGCTCATCTAATGGTGTGTGTGATGAATGTGTCCGGTAACCTTCGTCCTCCCGTTCCTCGCTTTCTTCTCGCCGAACAATTGTTCCCACCAATACACCCCTCATCCGTTGATCCTGATAAGCCGGGTGACTATCCCGATCACTTTCCTCGGGACCGTTTCTCTCTTGCTCTTCCCGTTTCTGGCGCTTCTCTTTCTTGGAGATGGTTT
This sequence comes from Cadophora sp. M221, assembly GCA_017366145.1. Classification (NCBI taxonomy): domain Eukaryota; kingdom Fungi; phylum Ascomycota; class Leotiomycetes; order Helotiales; family Ploettnerulaceae; genus Cadophora; species Cadophora sp. M221. Next base: position 29,820 of record JAFJYG010000461.1, read on the forward strand.
CCATCAGAAGACTTCCCTTTGCCCAGTCCATGCCTTTCATCATCGGTTCGGGCCTCAATTTTGGTGAGTGTTTTGAAAATATGGAAATATTAGCTTACCGAGATGGAGTGTCTCTTGAGGCGAAGATAATGTGTATGGCGATATTTTAGGCTGTACCTTACTGCTGTGAGAGGAGCTTGAGTTAATGATCCTGAACTTGATAATTTCTCCGCTGCTTGACGGTCTGGTGAGCTAAATTCATCGAAGCAGTCGCGAATAATCGTAACGTTAAGCTAGTGATGCGCACCAGTCACCCGGTAGTCGTCACTACATTCAGACTCTGTCTTCCCCAATATTTTGAGTCGGATATGTCGCTACTCACAGTCTTGTTTCTCTCTCTTTGTGTTGCGTTGGTCTGAACAAGGCAGGTATCATGGGCTGGATTTGTGAGGTCATCACCTCCGCACTTCACTTCGCGACATTTTAACGGTGACCTAACGAATTACTCTAGTCCATTATTGAATTAAACGTAGAAAGAAGTGGGTTAGGACAATCGTATTTATAGTAAGAAATAATGGAAATGTTGTGATACTGTGTTCGTGAAGTGGGAATTGTGGTCATTCGGCAACCGAACGCACGATGTCCCTCGAGACAGTGAAATATATAATGAAGATCTTCGTCAAATCTTCTTATTTTTTGACGAGCAATAATCCTTCATGCACTCTTAAATTTGGTAGAATTCCATCCATGCGGTCTGAATTTGGAAGTCTCTTTTGAGGCCAAGTGTCCGATACAACGACACTCAAGGGGAGCCACACCTGAGATGGTCGCACCCCTTGCTTGTGCTTTCATTTCCCATACTATGCAGCTGAACTGGCTCACAAAGTTGATGCATGCGGCGGCTCTGGGATTCTGCTCTCACTTCTATTACCTTTTGCCTTGCTTGGCCCACTCAGTCATCGATGAACTCCTCTCTTTGGTCCGTAATTCGGTCTACGCCGTTCTGTGAGGTCTTCCGAACAGTTTTCACCTGAAATTTCAATATCCATTCTGTTTCTACTTCGATATGAGTTCAATTCATTGATTTATTAATTCATTCCGCTATTCTAATGGAACAAATATGTATCCCCGGGCTCGTCAAACATCCCTATGAAATAATTGACTCCGATCCGACGCGAACAGTCTCAGCTCCGAACCACGAGATTTGACTGTCCGGTTTCGTCTCACAACTCTGGTTTTACTGTATAGCGCTTGCTGCCTACAGCAACATAGCTCCAAGTTTTGCTTTCGATGTCAAAACGTAAAGACTGCCTGCTTGGCGGCGCCAATTTCCTCGCTGTCTCTAATGTATTACAACCTGAGGTGACACGACTCGGCGTATCATTATCAATTGCTGTTGGGATTTTCGAGTTGTTGTACTTGAAGGGAGTAGTGGGAGGGGTTGTTGGATGACTGATAGAGTGACTGCTGACCCCTAGGTCTGACGTCCCGGAGTTTGGCAAAAACCAACTCGAAAGCTTATTATCTGCCATTGCAACCTTCGGATCGCTAGATGCGGAGCGTGGGGTTATAGGTTCATTGGTTGTTCGACTACAGTCGCATTCCAGAACAGTCTCAGAGAACCAATGATGCTGTAGCAATATGAAAGCGGGCGGTCGTTTGTTAGGGTCATAAGCGAATAGCTGTTTGAGGAGGCAGTGAAACTCGGCAATAGGTGGTGAGAGTTCGACAGGGAGGTTGGTATAGATGCAGTGTGAGAGTGATTGGAGTTTGCGTTCGTGCTTGGTGGCAAGATTGCTGCTCTTCGCATGGGGTGCTGCTGCTCCTTTCGAGTGTTCTGCCTCAGCACCGTTGGCGCTTCTTCTCAAGGACTCCGAGTGATTTGACGAAGCATCAGATAGCCTAGTGGGGCAGGGCAAGTCCAGATTAACCAATATTTCGTCTCGGTCGGAGTCCTGGATGACCGAGAACGGCAGCTCGGGTAGGTCATTTGAGCAATGGAGTGTTGTATGGTCGATATTTTTGTTCGGTCAGTAGCATGGAATATATTCCCAATACTGATTCATAAATTTTGCCAGGCTTGTGGGCTCCCCCTGGAGCAATTTACCATCATCATCGAAGCTCTTATATCGGTCCGTATATTGACTCCAGATCGCCTCAGGAAGCTTGCCGAGGAAGGCTGTTCATTCCCACGAGACTTCGTCCCAATAGTCGCCCCGGAAAAGGGCTTGCTCACACCACCACTCGAATAAGAGCGCACCTATAGTTCAGACATCGGAGCTCGGGGAAGCAGCGCCCAAATAAACTCCTTCTGGTGTATTGAACCTGGTAGGTATACCCAAGCCATGAGCAGGGGGGTGGCCAATTGAAAAAGCCAGGCCGAAGTCGGTTAGAAGAAGGCTGTTGCTGCTTAAAGCTCCGACAAGTCAGCTGGGCGGACGAGGTACTTGAACCGGCAACCTGATCCCCAGCGGTCGGCAAAAATTCTTGAAGGCTCGCCTATACGTTCATACAGCTCATCAAGTGAATCGATTTGAAGGCCCGAAGTTTGGGTGAGAATATTGCGTTGCGTAAGATCTAGACAAAGTTAGCTTCATCGATATGCTTTGTGTTCGGAACATCCAGTGTTTACCTCCATGTACGATGCCAACAGAGTGAAGGAAAGCAACAGCGTGGGCAAGCTGCCGGCCATATTGACGGGCCATCTCAATACGCTCTTCTTTGGTCTCCGGTAGGGAAAGAAAGCCTCGTGTCAACAGATTGACCTGCCAAAGGAAACACGAGGCACAGATGGTGCCCATTCGGACCGTCGAACGAAAAGCTGTCGAGAAGCGGGCAAATGAAGTTCTCTTCCAGATTCACACCAAGCCGTGCAAGGTATTGCAAGACCTCCAGCTCTTCACATTTCTCGGATTGATCAGCACGCAATATTTTCAAAGCAACGTACCCCCGGTTGGTGTAATCCCAGACCAGCCAGACTGTTGCAAATCCGCCATGGCCTAGCTTGTGTACGACTGTATACCGTCTGTTGCTGAATGTTTCTCCCAGCACGACCGCGTGGAAGCCTCCGTGTTTATACATCCCTAAGCCCTCAAGGCATGTGTTGTCGTAAGACTACGAAAAAGGGCTTTTCCATGAAGCGTGAGGGAGACTTTGGGCGAAGGCTGAGGGATCAGTCGCTATTAAGTTTGTTGGCCGTGAAGAGGGCAGCACATTGGTGGGAGCATGAGAATATGTATCTGCGCGGTTTATGCTGGGCTCGTGAGTTTCTGGTATTGGCGCTGAGATGAGCAGCGTGCTCTTGAGGGAACAAGAAGTTGTAGGTGCTGTAGGTGCACGCGACTCTTGGACGCTTGGATGCGTAAGTGCTGAATTCGAATCATTCTCACTTGTTGCTAGTGATGATAGTGGCGCAAAGGGTGAGGGGGCCATCTTTTGTGGATTCGAGTTGGTGAGAAAGCAGAGGCGCATTTCGAACTTCAAATTGCAACCGCGTTCGATCTGCTCATGTAGGTAAGGCAAGACTGTCGCGGGGTCACATGATATAGAACTGTGTGCATTCACCCACCACCTTAAAAGTCAAGCATTTTGGTCCTAATCAATTAATCTGTATTTGCCAAACATCAATTGTCAAACAGCAAATGCGTACCGTTGTTACTTTTTATTTTGTCTGTTCATTGTGGCATGTCTGCTATTCGCTGGCATGGCTCTATACAGTTCGATTAACTACTCCAGGTTTTGCCAGACACTCGTTACGACTGACATTGCCACATGATACCGTGTCATAAGACACTTACAAAGTACCATACTGTCACTTCTGGGATGGCGTGAAGTGGTGTGAGAAGCATCCTTTGATTCCAGATAACAAGCGTTTCCCTATCCAGCAGATACTCAATGGTTCAAATGCCAGTCAGATGCCTGCTAACAACCCTTTTAGTTTAAGGAATTAATTATACTTAAGGCCCGTTCATTTCTTTCAGAAATCTATCTTAGAGTTTCATCTATGCCTAATCTGTCTGGTGAACTCTTCTAAAAATGTCGGACCTGCCCAAGCGAGAAATATTCGTGGCCTAGTTAGAACCACCTGGGGATATCAACCGAACCCTCCAGGCAAACACAAACAGGATCATCAAGGTCATTTTTGTGAACAAATCTCTGATTTATCAGGACACTGGAAACACCGCCTCTCTTGGATATCCACATTATTAAGGCAACATCTTTGTCGTCGTTCGGTAACCAGCCTTTCTCTGTTCACCCAACCAACTGCTTGCCCTTCTCTGATTGGCTCACTTTGATCATTCTGCTGAGGTATGAACAATCAGAAAATCAGCCAATAACTCAGTGTCAAAAGCGTACTCTGGTTCCGGCTCAAACACGAAGGTAGATCGATCGGCTGGGGGTGCGCTGTTTCGAACGACAATCTACGCCTTCACTACTGCCAGTCAGTATCCTTCTCTTGGCCCTCAACTAACTGATACTACCAGATAATGCCCAAAACGGCGAAATTCTGGAGGACATCGGTGGCCACTTCTGGATAACTTCCAAAGAGTCTGAAGAACTCGCCAATCCATCAGAGATGAAAATATACCGAGCATTCTGTACTGCCAACCCACCCCCTCTTGATAGAATTGAGATTGATCGACTCCGTAAAAAGGACAAAAAGCACCTTAAAAGTTTCCGATATAATTTCAAAGAGGGAGTTAAAAAATGAGTTTCGGGGTACTCGCTTATACAATCTTTTAATACTGACTCAGATATCCCTTTGTCCTGAAGTGCCAAGGCCTGCCAAATCTACACCTGAAATCCATATTCAGTTCAAAACAACGCATGATTAATTAGCCCTAGCCCTAATACAATAGTGTGATAATTATACTTTCGATAAAGACGCATTTTTCTATGAAAAAATCAAGTCAAACTGATGAAAATTGGAATTTTAAAGTAATTAAATAAGTTGAAAAGGCCATGTCGAAGTTGGTGGTTCCGTGTAGGTCGGTAATTTTCTAAAAAAAAAAAAAAAAAGTCAAGAAACCGACGAGTATGGTCGATCAATGGATCTCCCTCACAGAAAAGTTGAGAGGACGGCACAAATACTAATTGTCGTTCATAAATTGACAATCAAAATCTCTGCACAGATACCAATTCAATATTAGAGTAGATACCGTAGTCAACATCCCGTCGCTCCTCAATATTTTCATTCAGGTGTCAAGAGTCAAATACAACGACACTCAAGGGAGCCATAACCGAGATAGCCGCACCCCTGCTTATGCACCCATAATCTCATTCCCCATACCAAGCAGCGGAACTGGCTCGCAAAGGTTAAAGCAAGCGACGGCCCCTGGATTTCTCCCTCACTTCCATCACTTTTTTCTTGCATCCGGCGCAGTCTCCAGAGTGACTAGCAGCCTGACTGGACAGCAAGCCATGTTCTCCGGGCTGCCGCGGGCCCACTTCTGCACCTCATGCTTGATGAGATCGCATTTTTGGTCTGGAACTCGGTGGTCTACACCGTTCTGTTAGGTCTTCCGAACAAAGTTCACGTGAAGTTTTAATGGTGATGTTAATCTTTGCTTAAATCTTATTTGTTCCCTGCGATACATACGTTCACAGCATCCACGGAGCAACTCACCGCCAGATCCTTAGATTAGGTATTCTCGAGCCCCTCACCATGTTTTCTTCCAACATCAAGTTTTTTCTGGCTTCAATTTTCACTTTCGCTTCAGCAAGTGATGGAGTAGCGCTTTCGCAAACCGCTGTCGTGAGCGCTGCTGCTACTTCTGATGCTGGTTGTGCGGCACTGTCCAGGGTCCTTTCAACAAAGGTTTTCTACGCCGACAGCCCCGTCTACCAGTACGAGAACTCAGCAAGCGAATTCTGGTCAATGGTACAGATTCTTGCCCCGCTGTGTGTTTTCCGACCCGAATCTTCTGGGGATGTCGCTACGGCGGTCTCGGTCCTGCGAAGGTCGTCCGGCTCTTTCGCTGTACGAGGCGGTGGACATATGGGGATTGCTGTGAGTTTATTTGAGAAAAACTGAGAGATCTCGGCGCTGATAATTTCAGGGAGCAAATAATATCGACAATAGTGTCTTGATGGTTATGTCGAACTTGACAACACTGTCCCTCTCATCTGACAAAACGCTCCTGTCCCTTGGACCGTCTCACAGATGGGGAGATGTCTACAAGTACCTGGGAAGTTACAATCTCACCGTACCCGGGGGACGTTTGTCACCTGTCGGTGTTCCCGGCCTTTTGCTAGCTGGGGGCGTCAACTTCTACGGAAACCAGTACGGATTCTCCGCCGACAATGCCATCCAATACGAAGTTGTTCTTGCTGCTGGTAATATTGTCTATGCATCCAAATCCGAGAACGCAGATCTATTCTGGGCTCTTAAGGGCGGGAGCTCTAATTTCGGTATCGTGACTCGATTCGATATCAAGACCATTCCTTCTAAAAAGGTTTGGGCTGGGATTTACTCCGTCGCAGGCGAAAATGTTCCAGCACTATTGGCCGTAGGTGGTTTCTTCGTCGAAATTCTCATGAGATTGAGCTGATCCAAAATGACAGGCTACAGCAAAGTACTCCGCTAACATCACCGATCCACTCTCACACATCGTCCCGGCCACCATTGCCACCACTCGTGACCCAGTTGATTTCATCGCAGCCGTAATACTATTCTACGATTCCGACACAATCACCCATCCCGACTGTTTCAAGCCATTCTTCGAGATCCCCTCCATCGGTAACTCCATGGCCTTCAAAACCGTCGCCGAGTTTGCCGACGAGACAGGAATTGCTGTGGTCCCTGGAATCAACAATATTTTCGCAGCTGGTACAATCGTAGGTACCACATACGACGAGCTCTTGGAAGGTATCAACATCAGTAACTCTGTTTTCTACGAACGTCTGCCTCTGCTCTACGACCAGGTTCCAGCATCGGAGATCTCTGTAATTCAGATCGACTGGCAGCCCATTGGGAAGCTTTGGATGGATGCAAGTGCTGCCGCAGGTGGTAATGCGCTTGGCCTTGATTCTTCGAAGATCTACTTGGCTTGGGCGGAGGTGGTTGAGTGGATTGGGAGCGAATATGACGAAATATGTCTTGAGTATGTCATGCCATTCTTGAATTTCAATCTCCCGGAACAATGATAGATCTATCCTCTCCCCCGCTGTTTGATGTCTCACTCGCTGACTCACTATTATTGTAGGTGGGTTAAAGAAACCACAGCTGCTATCAAAGAGGCAACTCAACGTGCTGGACTCTATTCCAGCTTCAACTACATGGGTGATGCAGCTTCATTTCAAACGGAGGGGTTCTTCGCAGGCTACGGAGCTGCGAATAAGGCTAAGATGTTGAGTATATCGAGGAAGTACGATCCTACTCGCCTATTCCAGACACTCATGCCAGGTGGATTCAAGATCGGTGTTTAGGTTTGACCTCCACGAGTATTTTCAATGTGCAGCAAGGGAAGTTTAGAATACATGTGGATATCTGTCTAGAACTAAAATAGACACGCGTATATATATTTCACATGGCTGCGACATTGACAAAGATATCACTCCGCAACCCCCCTCGCAGCTCCTCAAACCTCTTCTCATCCAAACCCCTCACCCACGGCTCCAACTTCCTCTCTAACCCATCATGCTCCCCACAATACTCACTATACGCTCCAAAATTCCTCACAACGTGTATTCTCCCTGCCTCCCTACTATCCACCCTGGCCACATCAACGAACCCACACCCAGCGTCTCCAGCTCAAGAAACTACCTCAAACCCCACGCGAACATCCTCGCGTTATCCAGGATATATTTCTGGCAGTTATACAGCACGAGATGTCGCACTTTGGCGAAGTCGGTGTCCTGCATTGCTCCTGGTGCGTGCAGTAGTAGAGTTCTTTCTCTATGGCTGCGAAGTCGGCTAGGATGAGGGTGTCATCGGTGAAGTTGAAGAAGTGGAGACCCGGAATGGCGGCTTTAGAAATTTGCGGGAGACTTGGTGAGATTCGAAGTTGATATGGCTGACGCTGGGACAGAGTGCACTGCTTGGCTTTCATGGTGTGGAGTGGCTGCGACTTGGTGGTTCTGTATCTCAAGGATTTGATGATAAGGGTTTGGGAGGTGTTGATTGATGATGACTTCTTCCTAAATTAGGAGACGGAGCTTGGTTGGCAGAGAGGAGAATTTGGGGAATTGGCTGGTGGGGTTGGCTGGATTGATGGGGGCCGTGTTGGTATGTGGTTAATGGGCTGAAGCTATGTTGGCAATAGCTTTGAGAGTATTGAAGATTTTAAGTCTATGCTCGGTAGTGTGAAGGTGGGTCATTTGTGTGTGAAGATAGATGGAAGGATGGATTTTTTAAGAATGACGGTAGCTCCATACTTTATAACTGTCACTCCTTTTAACAATTTATTTTGGGCATATTCAACCGGTATTCAGAGGTAACAATGATTTTTCTCCATCAAACAGGGCCGCGATGCCCGCTTTCCTGCATCTATGGCGTTTGCAAGACGAGTGCCAAGACCGCGAAGTAAACAAAGAGGCTCGCTTAATCATCCAAAGCCGCTAAATGACTGACCTCCCCCGTTTTACCATTGGTGGACTGTTGATTTAGGCGCGCCCGAGGAACGGAAGATGCAGAGATTCCTTGAATGGTCTATGTCTTTCCAGATCCGCCACTGGAATTGTTTCTTCGAGAGGGCTCTGTTGCAAGAGAATGACCAGAACCGGAGTTGGCGGAACGAAACATTGGGAATGTAGGTTTGGGCTGTGAGAAGCCTCCAAGTATTGGAAGAAAGAAAAATGTTTTGGTCTGGTACCGTTTCGCTTTGGTGGAAGTGAGACGAATTGTATCGCGATGACAAGAATAAAGATGGGATGTTGTTGATAAGGTAATCGCTTGTTTTATTGCTTCGATTCTATGATCCGGAGTTTCAAAATGCCCTAGTAGATGCCTATGATGTGCTGCCCCATTTCCAATCTAAACCCCTGATATTCTTACCATAACTACCCTTATGGTGATAATACCTCGGGTTTGAACGATTTCGCATCTCAAGTTGCGACCAGAATAGCAGCGACCTATTGAGGGGAGGAACGAGGTAGCCGAACAATTACTAGCAGGCAGATACATGTGAAGACATACTCTCCCATAGCTTAGCTATGTATATGATTCGAGTATCCAATGCGCAATAAACGCCCCCGCCGTCTACCAAACCCAATACGACCCATCCCCGACATCGCAACAACTTTTTGGCTCACGGGGTTCAGCCCTAATTGCGAACGGGCGCTCTGCAGAGTTTTCATTCGTTGATGAGCCAAAGAAAGCTAAAATACCAGCCTACTCCTTTAATTTTTCCCCCCAAGTTGCGGGGCAGGTGCTGCTTTGAGTTTATACGAGTTCACTTTTGGCGAAGCTATTCAGGAGCGGCTCAACAGCATCCCATTCCCCCCAAAGCCCCCAAAAAGTCAAACGAGGGTATTCCAATCCCGAAAATCCCTCTATTGTGTTGATAGATAATAGCATCTATCGTGTTTCAGATCTTATTGTTCCACATTGGCTATAGTTCCTATTGTCTTTTGTTGGGTTGGGTGGGTTGAGTCGCGGATCCACCTCGTTTCGCTTACGGCCTACACATCTTCCTTCGCCCTCCCACAAACCTCTTGCTTCATTTCTTCAACATCATCGACGATCATACATCAAATAAATCAAACACATCAACATCGATCATGGCGTCCTACACAACTCCACCACGATCCGGCGCTGAGCGCGGTGATCTCACAAAGCAAGGAGAGAATATCCAATCATCGATTCCCTCAACTCCAACCACGACCTCAACCCAGCCTCAATATCTTCCCCCAACCCCGGATTCCGCAGAGCCCTCTCTTCGCCCTGGAGAGTCCGCCACAGTCCAAGACAGCCCACCATAAGTTGTTACCGACGGTTTGGTTGTCACAGCAGAGCCAAAACAAGTCAAATCTCACCCAGCTCTCGAGACAACCACCACCCCATGGAACCACATTATCAAGAAGTTCGCAAAGACCCTCCCCGCCGATCCCTTTTACCCTTACAAGAACATCCCTCTCTTCGACGAGACCTCCCGCAAACGGCACTCTGCCCAAAGCCTACCACGTGTACGGTTTCCCCTACGCCGACAATTCTAGTATTTACTCGGCCGATATCCGCATCTTCACTACCAAGAAAGTCGTGCACAGCACTCGTAATGGCAGATCAGGAACTGGTGTTGCAATGATCTGGAGCTATCAAGTTGGAATCTGTGCTAGATTACTTATGAGACATGGGAGAGAGGCATTGGTTCATTGTGAGGAGGAAATCATGACGCTCAACTATCCGGTTCATTCTATGTTGAAGCTGCAAGATCCATCTTGAAGGATGTTGTACGCACATTGCAAAATGCCGTCTACCTCTCTTATGGGATTCCAGTACCATTACCCCAACAGCTAGCAACTCGACAGCAGCCACCATTGCAGACATTGCAATCATCACGGCCACAACCTGAGCAAAAGAAACAACAAGTCCAGGTCCAAGCTCCAAAGCCACAGCCGCAACCACAACAACAAAGACCAATGGCAATCCCAAAGACTCGCAAGCCTCATTCACCAAAACCAATCTCTACTCCTATATCAGCTCCTCCTACTCCAACCCAAGCTCCAAGGCAGGCGCAAAAGGCGCTCCTTCCTCTATCGGCAGAAGCCCTAGTGTACTACGAGTCCTTCCGAAAGGAAGCCGCCACGACGAAGAACACCATCACTCCTTCCCCGGCCCGCGCAGCACCACCACCACCAGCAGTCCTCGCAAGGAAGTCACAATGAAGAGCAAGGTCGTTCCTTCCCCTTCTGCTCCCCGCCCACCACCTCGCACCTTCCACCACTAACCAAATGCAGTCGCGACCACCAAGACCCTCCCTCTTCCTCCTCCTTACAAAAACCTAGCTGCGATCTATTACGAGAGTCTCAGAAAGGAAGGGGCCATTCCCAAGCCCCTCCCTCTTGCTGCTCTTCCTCCTGCCCCTCCTCGTCTTTGTCTCCCTCTTCCTGCTCTTCGCGCTCCTGCTCCTCTCCCTATCTATGCTATGACTTCCGTGTCATCGTACTTTGAGGAGTTGAGGCGGGAGGCGGAGAGTAGGAAGAGGAAGGCGGCGGCCGGTGGTGGTGGTGGTGAGGAAGGGGGTGAGGTGGTTGAGCCTTCCCCGAAGAGAGTGATGGGGGGACGTTGAGTTGGGTGGATAGGTGGAGGTACATGGATTAGATAGGGGGTTACATACCAATGCAAAGTACCGTGACATATCCTGACGTTTTCATGTGATGCCTGTTGTTATCTTGTGCTATCAGTTTTTGATGGTATGCTCCGGGGTTTAATGCCGTGTGTTGGTTTTGTGACTTTTGATATGCTGATCTTGATATATTCTTTGGGAGTTGAGCGATATCCACTTCTTTTGCCCATCAGTACGGGCGATTTGTAAGTAAAGTCGTAAGTCTGTTCTTTGACATTCGATTAACCATGCTTCAATATTCCTATAAGATCCATGATATCCATCCTTTACCCATCAGTAACCATCGACTCAGAAAGTAAAGTCATGGTTTGGATTCGTGACATCCAAAGAAAACCTCTTCTCTCCCCTCTAATCCACCTGTCTTGCACTCTAGTTCCAAAGACCCAGTACTTGCTCACACAACCTAGAAACACCACCCAACCCATAACCATCCAATCAATCAATCAAAAGTCTCAAACATACCTCATGACATCTACCCACCACAACTCACAACACGGTTCGATGCTAGAGTGTTCTGCTGTTGTCGTGGAATAGGGACAAGGAATTGGGGAATGTCCGTATACTTGCTGCACGCCACACGCGAGGTTACACAGCCCAATCCGGACGGACTCACACGAAGCCCGAATCTTGATTTGCTGGACGGACTTTCCTTCTCCTGCGGCTGAAGACTTGTTCGATTAGTTCCGCATGATGGCGTGCCCGTAGCGCGTTTGCGAGCGGAGGCTAGAGTTTGGCGTCCGTGGAATGGAGCGGGGTGGAGGGGCATGTGAAGGGGGATAAATAAATATAAACAAAACAGGAAATCCTGATCTTGGAAACTTTTGTTGGATATCTATCTACTTGGCGAGGAAATATATCTTGAAATTTACTTACATCGAAACACTGCATTCTCTCGACCATATCTACAACACACCTTCAACACACCTACATCACACCTAATTACATCACATCTAGAAATAAACCACCCCCTCCAAAAACAAGAAAAATGTCAACAACCCTAATCCACTCCGTCCGCATCTTCAACGGCACCACCCTCCTCACCCCCTCAGGCACCATCCTCCTCTCCACCAACCCACCCATCATCCTCTCCATCCACCTCCAAAACCCCACCCCCCTCCCCAGCGCAACAACCACCATCGACGGAACCGGCCACACAGTGCTGCCAGGCCTGATCGACGGCCACGTGCACTGCCACAAAGGCCTCCCGGAATTGGGGCAGGCGATCAAGTTTGGCGTCACGACGGTTTGTGATATGTACTCGGAGGTGGAGAATGTTGAG
>JAFJYG010000462.1:0-42293 GCA_017366145.1 Cadophora sp. M221
GAAGGGGGTGGTGGGTGGAGTGGTTGTATTTAGGGGGGTATATTTGGGGTGGAAAAGGGATTGCATGGAAAGGGGTGGATGTTGTTTTATTTGGGATGGTGGAGATGTGTATTGTTTAGTTGATGAATGCCATTGTTGACTGCTACCTATACTTTCCCACGTCCAATCCGAAGGGTTTTTCGGTGCATGCTGCATTTGAGTTTAGCACATCAAAACTTTCACTCACCCACACCGTCATGGGTCCACAGGCTCTGGATGATTTTCTCCGATATTTTAAAGCTCTCAAGCGCTTTGAATTCAGCTTCATATGCGACTTCGATGATGGAGATCTCGACGAGGAATACGAGCATACCCAATTTACTCCGCCAAGAATGACTGAAGCTCTAGCACATCTGACCGACTCTATAGAAGAGCTCTCACTCAAGAAGAATACCTTCCAATTCGCGAAATGTATAGAGACGACCACCCTAGTGGCTCACTTATCGCATTCCACAAATTGAGGAAGGTGGAAGCTTCTGCTCACATTCTCCTCGGAAAACCCACCGAATAATTAGGACCAACAGAGGAATATCAACTCATACAGCCTCTGTACCCTGATGCACATGTTGCTCAGTTCTTCGAATTGTTCCCACCATCGCTGGAAGAACTTGCGATTGCGCATTGCGAGATCAATGTCCTCGATTTCATTGGGGAGCTAGTCACCCGTGCTTCTCTACCTCATTTGAGAAGAATACATCTGAGCTTTAGCACGCGAGTCATTATTGAGCAGTTCGTGTCGAGATTGGAGGTTGTTAAGGAACACGGGGCTGAGAAGGGGATTCTGCTGGACTGGTGCTTTGCTGGAGGAACGGGATGCACAATTTGCGATGAAAGAATATTCAAGAAAAGTAGAAGAGCATAGATCTCATGTTTCTTGGAGGTGGTCCAATAGGCGTTGGCTAGGGTTTATCTGGAAGTGTGCTCTTAATCGTGGAGGTCTTCAAGACGAGAAATTTGATGAACCTACAAGCATAGAAATGCACCCCCTAGGCGCCGGGAAAGAAAACCGACAAGCAAAGAGAAAGTATTGAAGCTTTAGCTGCTGATCTCAATTAGTCTGATGTCCGGTTTCGCTTCATTATCACGTGGTGTTTACAAATTCTTCACAGAGATAAGTGAAGACTACCACGCGTCCCAAGAGAGTAAACGATACGCCATAAACTATATTGATTGCTGCCATGGGACTCAGTAGGACTGTGATCAATATTCGGCAAGAATAGTGGACTTACTGCACGTGCTAGAGCATGCATTCACCTTCCAGTCCTCCTTCCGTTTTCGTTGGTGATGCGCTTCGTCAGTTCTTCGATTCCGATACCTACCAACTTTTCTTTCGACGACAACGCCCTCGACGTTAGATATGGAAAGATCTAATATGGACACGGAAGGGCTCTGCTTCAACATCGCGAGCCACGGTGATGACATTTTCGGCTTCGATTCAGCGATGCTTCCACAACAATTCAATCGAGATCCTTCCGAAGAGCTGTATTCCAATATCACAGGTCAGGTTAAGAACACGCCCGATAACTATTTCATTTTGTCACATTCCATGTTCAGTAGTCTTCAAGACGACCTCCAGGTTTCCAGCCATGTCATTTCCAGCACCGAGCACCTGCTCTCCAGTCAAGATGGATTCGACGAATATGGTTTCATTGCCACCAGCTTAGCTGACCACGCCCTCAGTACCAACCCCTGCCCATTGCGATTCAGCAGGAAGTTCCCTAAGGAGATCTATCTCAATATCATCAGTCAGGTTGATGACATTCCTACCTTGGCTGCTCTCTCCTTGCTCTCGAAGACTTCTCACGAATTTGCCGAGTCTTATCTTTACTCTACTCTAAAAACTACCGGACATGACGCTCTGCCACTTGTCATGCGTACGATTCTTGAAAAGCCTCACTTTGGAAGCTATGTGACGTCTTGTAAGTCCTCGGGAAACTCTTTTGTAGCTATTTGATTGCTGCCCACATATCCATTGGCCAAGAGACTTCTAACATATGTTATGTCTAGGGGTTAGCAGTTCTTGCAGCAATGAGAACATTTGTCTGGACGCGTTACTCCCTGAAGACATGTCCAGATTAAGTATTGCAGCTAATTGGGTGTACGATCTGGCCAAAGAGCACCCCAACTACGGGCTAGTTTGGGCTGATCACCTAATGAATGGTGTTTGGGATGTTCTGGCAGCAATATTTATCTGTCTCCTACCAAACTTGCAGGAATTGAGTCTGGTTGACTTTGGTGGCGAGGGCCAGCGTCTGTTCATGGAGACAGTCTTACGTCGGGCTGCGATACTACAAGGGAATCCCGCCTTGATCACCTCAGAGGCCTCCCAAATTCGCGCTGGTTTGCATCGATACTCCGAGGAGAAAGGAGGGATTGAGAACAGAGTAAAGTTTTCGAACGTTTTAGGCCAAGGATCAACCATGCCGGCTGAATTCGCATTGTCCAAGCTACAGAGAGTCTCGATCTCCAGCGAGAGTGCACAGTTCCCATGGATAGGTGTCCATCCTGTTCAAACTCTGCCATATCTTGCTATTCCATCAGTCACAAGCTTCTCAGTACACAAAATTCTAGACAACTTCGACACGGATGACCCCAGAGATACACCTGGATCCTCATATGAGTATCCATTGCCCGATTTCAGTTTCAAGGCTACCGAGCTCGTTCTTACTCATAGCATTATGGAGAGTTATGAACTCGCCGACTACCTCTTCTTCTTCAAACAGCTGAAAAGATTCGAGTATACGCTCTATTACAGCCCCCCAATGGAATTTCGAGAAGTTTGGACACCAGAATATCTGGTGGTTCCTGATTTAGTGGATGCTCTGGACCATTTGTGTGAGTGTTTGGAAGAGCTTTCAATTACACAGCCAAATGATTTGAATGATATGGACAAGCCACGGGAGGATCGGCCAATCGCATCCCTAGAGGAGTTCACAGTCTTAAAGAAGATTGAGGTATCGGCTAATATCCTGCTTGGACGACCTGGATACGCAGGTAAGATATTGCACCCCAACACGTTCCCTGTGTAGTAAGAAGGAGCAATTAAGATCCTGGCTGTCACAGAAAGCTTCCGCAATATTCCGGACACAATGACTAACTGACTGGGCAGGATTTCGACAAGGCGAACTTTCGGGCGAGTATGCCTACGACCAAAAGTACATTGACGAATTCCCCAATCTCCTCCCACCCTCCTTAGAAGAACTCACAATGAGACTCTGCGAGATGTCCGCTGCAAAGGCTATTGAGAAGCTCTTCGACGACCTCCCACCTAATCTCCGAAGAATCAAACTGGAATTGAAATGTGAGCTCAACATGGCCGTTCTCCATAGAAGAAGTCGTTGGAAAAAGTTGCAGGATCTCTCGTTGAAAAATGGTATCGAGTTGGTTATGGCTCTTGCAGATACGACCAGAAGAGGTTGTAGCACTTGCCGTGGGCATTCGACTACGTAGGTCACAGTTGGCAAGTCTGTTTATTTGATGGCGAGATGGTGAGATCTCGAGTCGTAGTCAAGAGAAACAGCGAGATCCATAAATATCACTCTTGTCTTTGGTCTTGCAATTGTCGAGAGTGTGATCTCCGTTTAGGAGTTAAGATGGCGTTAAGAACGAAGACGAAGCTTGCCGAGCCCGTCCGGGGCCAGACCGTCCGCAGTATTTAGGTGGAACAGCCGTTCCCCAACAGACAGTACTTCCATTTTGCCCACTTCCCGTCCTACACCCCCAAAATATTCTTAATCCACAAGCTTTTCCCAACCTGAAGCGGGTTTAAAATCGCGCTGATAAGGTTCGTCGGAGCTATCGGTCCCTGCCAGTACGTGAAGCTGCGGCACGGCAGCACATGTCATATCCGGGATATATATAAAATAAAGTCACAATTCCTTTCACTTCAAATTCCGTCTTGGCGTTTCTATCATACTCACAAAATGACTCCCTTTATTACTCTCGAAGAACATTACATTTCTCGCTCGGCCGTCCAAAAGGCCGGAGCTGACGATGTGTATGCCATGTTCCCTCCCCACATTGTCTCGAAACTCGCAGATCTCGGCAACGAGCGAATCGCGGATCTCGAGAAAGGGGAGGTTTCCCTACAGGTACTCTCGCATGGTCCGATAGATGCATCTAAAGATGTATGTATCGAAGCCAACGATGAGCTCGCGGCTGCTATAGCTAAGAACCCTACCCGCCTCGCCGGTTTCGCACTACTGCCAGTAATCGACCCCAAAGCAGCAGCTGATGAACTCGATCGCTGCGTGACTAAACTTGGATTTCTAGGGGCGTTGGTGGATAATCATCTCGATGGGCAATTCTACGATGATGAGAGGTTCTGGCCTATCTTTGAGAAGGCGGAGGAATTGAATGTTCCGATTTATATCCATCCGACGTTTGCTTCGGAGGAGATGTTGGAGCAATACAAGGGCAATTATGATGATAAGATTGCTTTGGCCTTGAGTGCTTTTGGGTGGGGATGGCACTCGGAAACTGGCTTGCATGTCTTGAGGCTGTTCGCGAGTGGGCTCTTTGATCGGTATCCGAAATTGAAAATTGTTATTGGACATGTAAGAGTTTGCCACGTGTCCATCCGTGAGAGACTGTTGCTGATTAGACATTTAGATGGGAGAGATGCTTCCATTTCAACTTGACCGCTGTGTGTCAGTGTCGGAAAGATGGGGTGCGAAGAAGCGTGGACTTCGCGAGGTCTGGCAGAACAATATCTGGATCACGACTTCGGGGATGTTCTCACTTCCTCCTCTTGCCTGTCTATTGCAGACGACCTCCATCGATCATGTACTTTACAGCGTGGATTATCCATTCTCGCCAAATGAGAAGGGGAGGGAGTTTGTTGATGTGATTAAGGAGAGTGGGTTGATGAGCGAGGAAGATTTTGAGAAGTTTGCATATCGGAATGCGGAGAAGTTGTTAAAGGTCAAGGCTACAGCAAGGACTTGACGTGGGAAAATTTGAATTCAGGCATCGACGGTGGCGATGAGGCAGTCACAATATGGAGTTCTTTTCTGGGATAGAAAATGTGTCGAGTAGAACTTTGAAGGAAGACTAGTGTATGGAGTAGAGGACAATGCATGAATCAATCTCAACTTTTGAGATCAGTTTCCAAGCGTGTCTACTCTGGTAGCCTCCAACATTAATCTCGAGCTCTGTCCCTGGGCGGGTTGGGCCTCCTTTCTTGGCATTCGCTTAAAATCTGAACCCCTTTCCCGCTATCAACAAAGAGGTCAACTCGCACCTATCCTCCACAATAGCAAATGTCTCGCACTCAGGTTTGATTCACCTCACACATTCACAGCCTTTGCACTGCGGAACTTGAGTTAACGCCCCTTTCCCACCGATTCTCAAGATATATTATGCCCCTCTCCCATCTCGCTCTCAAATTCTCCTCCTCCCACAGCACAACAACACCATAGCTTTCACATCTCACCAAAAACACACACACCTTGGATCCCAGTAACTCTCTACAGTTTCATGTGATACCTCTATCCTTTGCGATCCATCGCTTTGCAGTTCTTTCCTCCCTCAATTTTCGCATTTCGATTGCTCACGTGTGTCAATTGGCTATTCAGCTTCAGCCTCCGACTTACTCGTTGCTCTTCTTGATCTCTCTCAGACTCAAAGTGGGCTGATACTCAGTATTGAAACATACACATAACAAGGTATTTCCCCAGATTCTTTTCTCATACCATATTGCCAAGCTGGTATCAATCGTCAACATTTGGGGACAATGCGCTTCAAGTAAGAAGCTAGGAGCTCACTTTGTCTGTCTTAACAGGACTGATCAAAAAAGCTCACTCGCCGCTATTGGTCTTTTGATTTCCTCACCTTCATTTCCTCTGCCTTTATGACAGCCTCGTGGTGTTTCTTGAGAATCTTCATTCACTGACTTTAAGTCTACTATAGTTCTTGGTCTCACCCATGACCTTCCCATCTCTTCAAATCAACATCCTCACAAAAATATTTTAGACACAGTATCTATCTTCTCACGCAAAGTTCAATGGCGCCTTCGAAGAAAGGCAAAGCCAATGCAGGCAAAGCCAGTACATCCAAGGCCAATGCAGCGAAGGGGAATGCAGGCAAGATGAATACAGCAAGGGCAAATACAGCAAAGACAAATGCAGTTAAGGCGAATACAGACAAGGCAAATACAAACAAGCGGGGCCGGCAAGTCGACGATTCCGAAAAGATCGATATGCCCCCGGCCAAGAAGCAAACAGTTGCCAACAATGTTGGTCCTCAGCCCGACGAATCCAATTCGGTTTCTAGTCTGATATCAAGCCAACCCCGAATACCAGAGGTTGTTGACCTTGATGATGAAGAGAGCATCCAGAGATTTATCAATCCAAAGCCCAAGAAGATTGGACGCATCAAGCCAATGCTCAAACCAGTTGGAGAATTCCCAAGATTCAACGATGGAGATGTGACCATCGAGCTTGTGGAGCGGACTTCAAAGTTCACATACCAACTTCATGGAAATATACTTGGACGAGCATCTTCTTGGTTTGAGAAGGTATTGCATCTCAATATGGTAGGGCTCGAGCCCGATCCAGTTATGATCGCAAACCATGCAGTTGCAGGGATGCTATGGGCCAGATTTGAGTTGGAATACTGCCCAAAGTTGAAGTTACATATTCTGGCTCGAAGAGTAAGTGATTGCGCGCACACAAGAAGAGTAAAGCTTCAGGGGCTACTTTCTTTCCTTTTTTTGAAAAATTCATTGAAAAAGTCAAATTTGAAGCTGACTAAAAGACAGTCAATTGGTTACATTAAGGAGGAGGATCAGAATTATGGAGCACCAAAGAAATTGGCACCTGCCCCGACTGATGTTGAGGATGATCTGAACGCAGAAACTCATCTTACTCCCTTGCCACAAATGCTACAAGCTGTGGAGTCAGTAAATGTCGTCAGTGCGGCTCAGATACCTGGACATCCGGTTACTGGGGATGACGATGGAGCACTTAGAGATCTCCATGATCCAGTTGTCGAGGAGGAGGCTGTTGCGACGGAATCCTCAGTCCTGGTTTTTTCTAAAGTCTCTGAAACCAACACAATTACAGAAGAACTAGAGCCAGATGCGGATGTCGTCATGGTAGACACTAGCCCAAATGGTCTGGAGATCACAAAAGGGATGGCAGGAGAAAAATTTGATCAGACTGCACAGGACCAACTTTCTACTAGAAAGAACGAACCTTCCACGTCAGTTCTAGCTCAAGCTACGGAAGAGCACCCCTCTGCCGAGGAGGAGATGTTAGCTGATGGCTCTGTCACGGATCAAAAGCAAGATAACGATATCACTCGATCTGTGGAGGCAGTAGCTGAGGACCATCCTACAATAGAGAGCGAACCACCCTCAAGTCTAGCTTCTGACCCAACCATCGAAGACCCAGTCGTCAAAAAAAAGGTTTCACCATGTCTAGATACCATTCGAGAAGCTGAAGCCACAGTCATGTACGACGGTTCTGCCACTCCTCCTAATATCGATTCTACTAAGGAGGGGCTCGATATCGAGAACAAAATGTCCGATGACGATGTTATTATGGGCCACAGCTTTGATGTAATTTCCCTCGGTGCCATCAAGGGACTCGTTGAGGAGCATCATGCTCACCATATCTACAAGAATCCAGCTATTCAGGACGACAGTATCGGTTGTCCAAGTTCCCTTTGCATCCCGCAAGGAGACAGTCCTTATGAAGAGATCCCCAAGGGAGATATGTCCTCAAAGCCGACTAACTCACGGCTCATACGCCAGTCATCATCCAGCAAGGACGACCAGCGAGAACCTCCAGTCTCCGAAACTGAAGAAAACTCGATCAAGGGGCACAATAAATCTGTCTTAGCAGATTCCGGGCAGCCCACAGCCACCAACAATGAATCTGGATTACAGTTACAGACCCAGGAGAGACAGCCTATCTCTGACAAATTTGAACAATCTTCAACTCCAGTCCTAGCTGTGCCAACACTTCTAGCCGACAACGTCAAGGCAATCTCTATCATTGAGTCCGACAAACCTAGTGCTGAGACGTTACTTGCCTACAACAATCTCTTCCTCATCTACTACTCCCGGGCCCCAGTTATCGACTCCCAAGACATAGATGTTGCTTTTCAGCAGTCACATCTTTTGATCGAAGTGGCCCGTCTGTATGGATCTATCCCTCTTGTCCGACCATACATCAACAGTGCGTTAATGCTCTTCGGCCGAGATCTTTACATTGCAATTACGGCAGACCCACCCTGCTGGATTCAACTCTCAATGTACCTTGAATCGGCGCCGATATTCCAGGAGAGTCTCATCCACATTGTTGCAAACTACCCATACTGGCCTTGGCCAAGCTTGAAGTTAGATGAGCTATACGATCCCATTTTTGAGATCATCGAGCAGAAGACGAATGTCTTTGTGACATCGAAGGAGAATGTCAATAGGAAGCTCTTCTCGAACGTGATCCGCGATGCTGAAGTCTTCTCGCGCCCGATCAACAAAGACAGCTTCGATACGTGGTTTGTCGAGCAATACTGGAGAGACTGGTTCGCTAAATCTATGGCCAAGGCCAACAAGTCATCGGACGACGGCAAGAAGTGTGCTCGTGGCAAAGTCTACCGAGAAATCTACAAGAGCGGCGAGACTTATTTACCAACAATCCTTGTTCTTGATGCCGTTGAAGCTTGCCGTTCGAAGGACTTCTCTACAAAGTCGAAACGCCAGGGCATCGAGCAGGACTTGAAGACGTTGAAGGACTTTGCTCAGAACGAGGTGCAAGCTCTTTGTGCGAACCACTCTATGCTTTCTGTTGAGGATGTAGGTATCGACTACCTCACTTGCATCAAGGTCGAGCACAACGAGTTGCCGTGGGTGAAGTCGAAGGGTAACTAGTTGTTACACACGCTAGATGTCCACAGTCAAAGACAGGACTTTCGAATACTTGCTCCTCCAGATCCACTCAGCCTGACCTCAAACGTCCAATTCGGACATCCTCTCGCTCAGGTGAAGGGGATCCACCAGCACAGATTCTGCAACATTGTTGCTGCTAACATCTGAATATGCTCTCGATGAGAGGTATCTCTTCAACTCTACAAAATTCATTTCACCCCTCGACATGAGTAGCTCCCTATTGCTTCAGCACAAATATTTCAACAAAAAGGTGGTGGTGGGTTGATCACACAGCTGAAGCGCAAGCTTTTCACTCCCTTCAATATTTTTTCCAATCCGAAAAGGCGGCTTTCACTTGCCCTATCACATACATTCATGACGGAGGGCTACTCTAGCCTTCATCGCATATATTTCGACAAAAATGATGATAGAGGTTAGATCATACCTAGGAAGCTTTGACTTTCAATCCATCGCCACAAGTATCATCAGAAGGCAATATTTTTCAAAATAGAATTCTTCATTCAAAACGCCATCCATATGCAATTGTGACCCCCCAGACGCCTTGCTAAGTGACATTTTCCATCCTCCCAAGTTCTATGATCTTTTAATTTCAGGACCGAACAGATCATCCGCAGATGACTTCTCCTTTTCGAGTTTTCTCTTCTTCACTATCTTCTCCCCGTCACCCTCATCACCCTCCCTCTTCGCTCTCTGTAAGGCCACCAGATCTATCTTCTCGGGATTTCTACACTTCATCAACTTCTTGCCCAGGGTCTTGAGCTCTTTTCGTTCCTCCGCGGCAGATTCCACATTGGGCTCGACGGTCTTGAGCATATCCGCACAACCCTCCACTGTGCTCAGAACCTTCCTCTGCATCTCAGCGGCCGAAGGGGGGAATTTGGATCTGATGTACCACTCGATAAGTTCCTGATCAGCGATCAACAAGGAAGCCATCATGATTTGACTTGGCGTGTAGTGGAAATAGACATCAGTCAACAGAGCGCTGGTCTTCAGGTATTCCCTAGCCTTGCCATGCGCATCCTTTACTCTCCTCTCCATATTCCTTGGTCGATCTCCAGCTGCGGCACCCCCACCTGGCAGTATAGGAATATCATCCCTAGACAGCGCTTGTAGTTCCATAACCGCGCCCTCCAAAGCTCTGAACGGGTGTCGAACATCGAACGTGAATCTCAGTCCCTGCGTGAGAAGGAACTCCGACGCGAGCACATCCTCTGCCTTCGCGCCGCCGATGGCATCTGCGAACTTGGTGAGCCGGAAGTAGTGATTCTCGGTCTTCGTGGCGAAGAAGAGGGCCGTCTTGAGGATGTCGGCTGGGTGGTAGGTCATGACGGAGTTGGTGATGTAGAAGCGCTTCAAATATTGGACCGCCGTTGCCTGTCATTATAGCTCGTTAGCCCTATATCCTCGTACAATTGAAATTCTTCTGTATTTGTAACAATGCCAAATTGAGAGAAAGTTGCATACCTTGACATCAGTCGGCACCCCCAAATGATCCCCCAACTGAATAGTCTGCCTGCCATAGAACGCCACGAGCCTCAGCTCCTCCTCAACCGTTAAACAATCCACCTCCCCCTCTGGAATCGCGCTCGCAGACCGTCCATTCTCCCCTTCGCTCGTGTCGGCCGAAGAGGCATTTCGAGCTTCTCGAACGCGTCGCACAGCTTCGCGCACGCGGGCGGCGGCGATCTGGTTCGTGGATGTGCGCAGCGCGAACAGGGATTGCGGCGAGTACGACCAGAGCCGGTATTGGGTTGAGGTTCGGTACCTTTCGTCTTCTGACATTGTGCCGGTTTGTTTTTGCTTAGCTGGAGAGTGTTTCGAGTCCGATCATTGCTGTTGGTGAGGTATGTGATGAGATTGGCTTTGTTCGCGCCTGCTCGTGATGTTGCTGTCCTGAAGTTTGAGGTGTCGATCACAGAGCACCTGCAATCTAGAATGCGGTTTGAGTTTTAAATTGAAAACTTGTTTCCTCGAGCTTTATTTTCACTTCGATGGAATTATTCACTTCTGCTCTCTGGAGTTTGTCAATTGCCTGTTTTTGTAATCTCCTTTGTTTTGGTTGGTTTTAATATTCCCCGTCGAGTTCTCCGATGTTGAATGCCAGCTTCGTTAATGTCTCTCCTAGGTTATTAACATTCAACTCATCAAATGTCAACAGGAGTGCTTTCCATGAGAGACACAGGGTAATTCTTCAGCATAAGAAAGCTCTTGGTATGTTTGTTACAGTTCCGAGGAATTGTTTTTGAGGGAATAAGTTCTGCTTGTACGATCAAGCTGAGGTCTTCAAGCTGAAAATCTTCCTTGGCATTTATTGCATTCCTTTCCTGGTTTCATGAACTCCCCTTTCTTTCAAAGATGTCTAGCAAGTTCTAGATATCCAATCTTTTGATTCCGTTTCTACGAGTTCTGCTACCTTTGGGCTTTCCCTTGCATTGCTGGTGGGTGTCTGTACGGTCTTGTAACATGGAAAAGGCACAGCCTGGACAGTCGCTATCTGAATAAGTCTTGAGAGTTGAAGAAGCTATATGATGTACAGTTATTTTCCTTACATGCTTGTTGAACTGCCGAGTACGTGGCAGCCAGTTGCTGTGGTATTTTGGCTGCCTTGAAGTATGGCAAGATAGCTATTTCAGGGAGACAACGCCTATCAAAAACTTCACCCAGCATAAGTTCTTTGATAAAATTCTTACTTTCTCCCTCCATGCATACACGATGACTACCTAGCATTACTATGTCGTCTGCCTCTAGATCCGCATCATCATGGGCAGAGATAGCTCCTCTTATCGTCGGGCGAGCATATCTACCCCCATTCCCGGGTCATTCCAAGCTTTCTAGCTGCCTGTTCAGGCTAGAGTCACAGGCTGATGACGGTGACCTGCCACAGGTTTCTCTCCACCATCACGAATTTACACCCAGATATGCATGGAAGGAATGAGCATGGCGTCCGGCGTTCGCGCAGCTAGGTCTGAAGAAGCAGGCACCGTTGACAGATCTGCAGCCATAAAAGCTTGCTCTAAAGCTTGAGCTCTAACCCACTCCTCCCAGCTCCCAGCTGGAAATAATAAATATAAATCGGTAGCTACTCCTCTCTTCATTTTTTTGCCATTTGTCCGCCTGCATATAATTTTACGTTCACGATGGCTTTCTCAAAAGTTTCCCTTTTGGTTTCTGCAGCTTCTGTAGCTATTGCGCAATTTGTTCCTGCTCCCACAGATCTATTAAACGCCACTGGATATCTTGGATTACCAGTTCGGTACAAGGAAGTTCCTACCGGGACCTGCGAATTGGATCCGAACGTCAAGAGTTATTCTGGATATGTCGATGTCTCTGAAAATGAGCATGTCTTCTTCTGGTTCTTCGAGGCGCGGAATATGGATCCGTCCGAGGCACCTTTGACTGTGTGGATTAATGGAGGGCCGGGGTCTTCTTCGATGATCGGATTGTTCCAGGAGAATGGACCTTGTGGGGTTGATATTGATGGGAATGTTTACAATAATCCGTATTCTTGGTCTAATGTTAGCAATATGATCTATATCGATCAGCCAACACAGGTATGTTTATAGACCCCATCTGGAAAAATACACAGGCGACCTAATATCAGTCAGGTCGGATTTTCATACAGTATTCCTGTTAATGGATATGTTGATCCAGCTACGTAAGTCTGTCTTCGCGAAGTCCCAGAACTGGCTGACCACTTCCAAGAAATCTGATTGTCACACTACCTGATGCAACCTGCCCCGACTACGCCGAAGACTTCGGGACTTGTGGTACCTACAGCTACCCAAATCAAACCTTGACAGCGGATACAACCGGTGGTGCGGCGCCAAACTTCTGGAAGACACTTCAGGGATTCATGGGAGCGTTTCCCCAGTATTCGAGACATGGATTCCACTTCTCGAGTGAGAGTTATGGTGGTCACTATGGTCCGATATTCAATGAGTATATTGAAGAGCAGAATGCGAAGAATATTTCTGGGGCGCATAAGATCTCTTTGGAGACGGTCTTGATTGGGTATGTTATCTTTGTTCAAGTTAGACAGTTTGAGGTCTAATTGGCTGCAGAAACGGATGGTATGACCCATTGATTCAGTACCAGGCATACTATAACTACACGTAAGTATCTTATCTTGGATGCCTCTCGGTCTCTGATGCTAACATTTTCTGTAGTGTATCACCTGGTAATACTTACGACTACTCTCCATTCAACGCGAGTGTCCAATCACAATTCTACAACAATCTATATGGAGCAGGCAACTGTGTCGACCAAATCAAAGATTGCGCAGCAAGGGGCTTGAATGCAATTTGTGAAGCAGCTGTTAGTAGCATATACTGTACGAAGTGCCCAACTAACGAATTGCAGGATAACTTCTGTGCCAATCTCGTCGAAAATGTGTTCGACATCTACTTGGGTAGAGACGAGTACGATATGCGAGAACTCACCCCAGACCCATTTCCATACAGCTTCTATGTCTCGTATCTCAACACCCCAGAAGTCCAAGCTGCTATTGGAGCTTTCCAGAACTTCTCCGAGTCTTCAGAATCTGTGTATGAAGCTTTCACGGCAACCGGTGATGATAATCGTGAATACGGCACTGTTGCTGCGTTGAGGAAGCTTATCAAGCAGGGTATTACCGTTATGCTGTACGCTGGTGATGCCGATTACAAGTTCGTCTCATTCCCCAATACATGAAAGGTACTTATTGACATTCCGTGCAGCTGCAACTGGCTCGGCAACGAAGCCGTCTCAGACGAGGTTAACGCACCTGGCTTCGACTGCGCCGGCTACGTGAACGTCACAACCAGCGACTCGATCGTGCACGGGCAAGTCAAGCAAGCCGGGAAGTTCTCCTTCGTCCGCGTCTACGAATCCGGTCACGAGGTACCCTTTTACCAACCCCTAGCCTCACTCGAGATCTTCGAGCGGGCTATAAATGGGATGGATATAGCTACCGGGAGGGAGAAACCTGGACATGGGTATTTGACTGAGGGGACGAAGAAGAGTGAGTATAGAGAGGGGAACTCGACGATCCAGTTTGAGGTCCTGCCGTCGAATTCGACGTATAATTATACGACTGGGGCGCCGAATGCGCAGGAGCCTTTGAGGAGGAGGGGGATGGGGTTGTTGAGTAAGGAGAAGAAGTTTAAGCCGGGGGTTTGAGGGGGGTTTGTTTGGATGTAGCTGGTGGTAGCTTAACCGAGGGAGTTATCCTTGAAGCAAAGCCAATGAATGTGTAAACTTGCTCAGGAGTTGGAATGGAAAGTACAATCCTTAGCAACTCAACCAGGACTTCAAACGCCATTGCACAGAGCCAAGAAAGGCTCTAAATCGTTGGAAAGGACTTCACACGTGATATATATTCACATGGCATCATGTGAGACCTGCCAAGATCGAAGCTTGAAGCTCTTGAGTAACAGCCTCGGTATCTTGGCTTGCTCTTGGATCTGAGACACTCGGATCGCGGAAAAACGGTTGGCCGACTCACGACTCACGATGCTTCGCTTGCTTGAAAAGGATGGAGGGGTCCCATTCGGAGCCGGCTCGAAGTGGAAAGGAGCAGTTGGGTGTTTGTCGTTTTGTTGAGGACAAGACAGACCCCGCTATGGCCAGCATCGAATAGAGAGAAGGGGTCGCCATTCAACAATCCTGTCTGGCCACCCGAACAGGATATATTCTATGTGGCTGATGTTTGTTTGGTTCTTGATGGCAGAGAATATTGAGGATATACTTCTGACAAAAGCCATCGCAAATATTCTGGAATGGATGGAAGCCGTGTGCACAGCTCCCACCCACCAGCTCCCTCCCAGAAACATTGCGGCTCGAATCCGCCGCCACTCATGCAAGGGCCAGCTTCCCTTACCTTAGCACCGTATTAATACCCTTAAGCGAGAATGCCCCGCGTCATTACGATTCAACACTTTTGTTGCCCTTCCCAAAACATGCCTTCTGCCGGTCCGGGTTTGTATTGACAAGCTTCCTTTTCCTTCCCTTCGCCCTTTTCTCTCCTCCACCGCCACTATCTATCAAGTCTCCTCACATGTCAAGCTCCTTTGTCAGCTGGCCTTTCTCCACAGACATCTGTACTTTTCGTACAAGCCTCGGTAAATTTGACTTTTTATCATTGAGTGAAACTTCCTGCCAGCAGCACTTCCTTAGAAAAGGTTGCTGCCCTTCGAAGTACTTCCCTCCTCCCTCTTCCTCTGCCAACAGCTCTCTTCTTTACTGTAGAAGCTCTTCGCGTCTCTGCAGTCCTTTGCGCTCCTTTGCAACTTGCCCAACTTACTTTCCTTTGACGCCATTGACGAATTGAGAACAGGCATCTCTTTCGTTTGAAAAAAAAAAGGTCGCGTGTCCAGATACCATCTTAGTCACATTCCAGAAAAGGGAAAAAGCTTCAACAACCCTCAATAAGCAACACCAAACAGACACGCTCAAGCGCTGAGTGAAAAAATGTCTTTCCCAATGGTGCAACTCTCCGTTCCCTCCTCCGACCTCTTCCAATTTCCCCCAAGCAACGATCCTCGAACACTACCCTCGCCGCCCGCAGGCTCCTCGCTCTTCGCTCCTCCCTTCTCAATACCCAGCTCAGTCTACAATTCTGTTTTCGATGTCAAAGTACCAATCACGATTGCAAGCGTGTACGCCGTCACGGTCTTCACGTTGAACAAGTACAACCGCTCGAGAGGGAACAAGCCATGGGCGATCAGCAAGACGAAGCCATTCTTCTGGTTCGTCGTGGCACACAACATCTTCCTTGCAGTCTACTCTGCCTGGACTTTTGTGGGCATGTTCGGTGCTCTGCAGAGAACTCTGCCGAGATGGACAGGTCCTGAGACTCTCACACCTTTGGTAGACAGCTTGTGCAAAATCCACGGACCTCGCGGCCTGGGAAATGCGGTTGCCTACAATGGCACGATCTCGGAGTGGGTGTCGACATCGCCAAGCGTGTTTTTGAGCGAGATGGGAACGCCTGATGCTACGGATTTGGGAAGACTGTGGAATGAGGGACTTGCTTTCTATGGCTGGTTCTTCTACTTGAGCAAGTTCTACGAGGTCCTGGATACTGTTATTATCTTGGCGAAGGGAAAGCGAAGTTCGACTCTGCAGACTTATCACCATGCTGGAGCTATGATGTGTATGTGGTCTGGAATGCGGTTTATGTCTCCACCAATTTGGATGTTTGTGTTTGTCAACTCGGCAATTCACGCTCTCATGGTATGTACTCCATTCTTTTCGTGTAAAGAAAATCTGCTAATAAATAACAGTACACTTACTACACTCTGACTGCATTCTCTGTTCCGATCCCCCAAAGTCTCAAGCAGAGTCTCACAACCATGCAAATCATGCAATTCCTCGTCGGCACTGCTTACGCCTCTCTCCACTCCTTCCTCTCCTACGACATCCCAGTCCAAGTCCCAGATGTCGAGGGAACAATCAAGACCGCCGCCTCAGCAGTATCGTCCTCCGTTGTTTCAGCCGCCACCTCCGCCGGCCTCGGAAAGATGGTCATGAAATACCTCTACCGAGCCGCGGGCGAAGAAGGACTCGCCGAGAATGTCAACGGGCCCGCACCAACCGGCAAGATCTCAACCCCTTCCAGCATCAACGGCGTCCAATACCGCACGGAGTACCAAACTGTTCCATGTATCGACACCAGCGGTCAGACTTTCGCTATCTGGTTGAATGTCTTCTACTTGACTCCGTTGACGTTCCTCTTTGTTCGCTTCTTCGTCAAGTCTTACCTCCGCAGATCGAACCAGAAGGGTGGCAAGGCATCTAAGCACGGTGTTGTGGAATCGGCTAGAAAGGATGCTTTGAAGGGTATTGGACGGGAATTGAATGGCCATGCTAATGGTACGCCAAATGGTACACCGAATGGCAAGGCTAATGGAACGCCCAACGGCAAGGCGAATGGCAAGATGAACGGCACTCCAAACGGTACCCCTAATGGAAAGGCTAACGGAAAAGCTAATGGGAAGCATTGAGTGGTGTAGTGAGCGAGTTTGGAGGGTGGATATGTAATGGGAGCATAATCGGATTGGGAATATCATGTCATGCCGTGTGAGCGTGCATCTTGAGCGTATGGATAGTGTCTTTTTTTTTGTCTACTGTTTGCATGGTATGGAAAATGGGAACTCTTAGAGTTGAGTTGGCATAGAAATAGAATCGTCAAGACTACCACCGCCTCTTTTTCTTTTTTTCGACGGAGTATGAACAGCCTCCTGGCATATGACCCTCACGTTTGCAAGCCGATTTAAAGTGCTGTCAGCTCCTCGGTACTTTAGACGTTGATGAAACATGTTTGTTGGGCATTGAGAAGCGAAGATACTCATACTTATGAGACAAAAACTCTATCAACAAGTTCTTGTACCTAAGGAATAAGAGTCAAGACGGTTTTTAGGGTGGAATAAGCAGCCAAGTTATATCTCTTGCTGGGCACACTTTTCTATTAAAATCTGCTTTCTGTCCAATGTTTTTGAAACTATTCGAGAGCAAGAGTTCAACATATAATTTTGTACTTTCACTTAAGCGATGCTGTATCAAAATTCAATACCAAGGTAACTACCCACCTACAAAGTCACGGTCTTCCCACTCTTAGCAGACTCCCTCGCGGCCTCAATAATCCTCAAAACATCCCTCGCCTCACTCGCTTTCACAGGAACCGCACTCTCCCCACCACCACCAACAGCTTTCGCGAAGCCCTCATAAAGCGCCTGATAAGTCTCGGGCACAACATTCTTCAACACACTCCCCTTCGGCTTATCCCCCTCAAGCACAACCAACGTGCCAGACCTCTCCTCACCCTCAACACCAAACCCATTATCTCCAGGCTTCAACCCAGCCTTCAACTGATCCTCCTGAACATCCAGATGGAACTTCTTAAAACTCCCCTTTGTCCCACGAACCCAGTACCTCAACTGGTCCGTCTCAACACACATGACTCCCGCCTTAGCTGTAACAAGCGGCTTCCCAGGCCCATACCCAAGCAGCACCGTAATGCTATCGGGCTCCTCCCCCACATCGTCTCTCTGGTTCTCAAACACGGCATTCACACTCCTCGGCATCCCAAACAGCACATACGCCTGATCGATCAGATGCGTACCCAGATCATACACCACCCCGCCCGCGTGCTCCATGCCCAGCGTGCCCTTCCAGGTCTCCGGCTTGACGGGCTTATACCGATCGAAATGCGTCTCGAACTCGACCACT
The DNA here is from genome assembly GCA_017366145.1 of Cadophora sp. M221. Classification (NCBI taxonomy): domain Eukaryota; kingdom Fungi; phylum Ascomycota; class Leotiomycetes; order Helotiales; family Ploettnerulaceae; genus Cadophora; species Cadophora sp. M221. The sequence continues at coordinate 18,140 of JAFJYG010000462.1, forward strand.
CTCCCGATCGTGCCCTCAGAAATAATCTTCTGTACGGTCAGGAAATCCGAATCCCACCGCCGGTTCTGGTACACGCAGATCAAACCCCCGGTCTCCTTTGAGATGGCGATCAGCTCCGAGGCCTGTGCTGATGTCGGCACGAAGGGCTTCTCGACTATGACGTGCTTGCCTGCCTGCAGGGCGGCCTTGGTGAATTCGAAATGGGTGTCGGGCGTCGTGGTTATGACGATTATGGAGATGGAGGGGTCGGCGAGGAGGGTGTCGGCCGAGGAGTGGATCTTTGCTGTTGGGTGGTCGGCGGCGGCTGAGTCGTTGGGTTTAGGAGTGCGTTGGACGATGGCGGAGAGGGCGAAGGAGGGGGTGGTGAGGATTAGAGGGATGTGGAAGACTTTGGCGGACATGCTGGGAGGGAGGGGTTAGCCATTCTGGTTTGTCCATTTTGGTTTGTGTAGAGGGCGATGGATGGAGAGGAAAGAAGAGGGAGATATTACCCATATCCGATCACTCCAACATTATATGTTTTGCTCGCCATTGCGGGGTAGGTATGTATATTTGCGTCCTGTCAATTGTGTTGTAGAGGAAATGTTGAGACCTAAGAAGGGAAAAGGACTGTTATGAAGGATGTAGATATGTAGATACACTTGAAAACGGAGGAAAAATAAAAACCTGGGAGAATTCTCTTATATGTACTGTACCGATTTCACAATCGGACCTAATAGCGGAGGAAGCAACGTGAAAGAAAACAAAAACCCAACGGTATCATACCGTGTTGCACACTAAACTAGCTAGCTATTCTTACCTCATCAGCCAACCCCTCCATCTCGAACGACGATAGCGGGGGCGAAGGTGGGATGTATCCATGATTAGGTCTGAGTAGGTGGGGAAGGAAGGTTAAGCGGCGAAGCTCTTTTTCTCTTATTTCAATCGCCGACGAGAAATTCGGCCGAAAAGGATCGGGTTGGATAATAGGTATGTTAGTATGCAAGGAATTTTTTCTTTCAAGAGATTTATCATGAATTTAGTTAAACAAACATTTATTCCTTCGCTTTTTATTCGTAGGCAGTTATTAAATAGGGAAGGTTTGCCGGTCTGAGGCAGGAGTTCCGTTCGGTTGAGTTACCGAAGAAAGGCGGCAATTGAAATGCTTCAAACGCCGATGTAATTCTCTACCTTGGCTTTAGTGTGCTCGTTGCTTTCTATGTTATGAATTATTATTGATTTTGTTTCATGGGATGCGGTATTCGGGTCGTAAACAAAGAGTCTACCTAATTTTAGTATGTTATCCAGCCAACTTTAACAAATTGCTGGGGACCAAGCTGTGCTGTCTTCGTCATGGAGTACCAGAAGTTCTTGCCAAATCCTTGTTGGGGAACTCATATTATTACTACCTGCTATTACTTCAGCTCCTTGATATTCAAGACAGGACATTTTTATAGAATCTACTCTAGTTCTCTCTCTCTCTCTCTTTATTTTTTGAAGAAGTATCGTCGCGGTACTTCATGCTTTTTCTGAATTCTCGTCAGATTCGGTCAGCTCAGCGAGTGAAGCTTGGCAGGACTTGGATTAATCAACACAGTACTCAACAAAGATGTAGAATTCGAAAGAGTATTATGATCAAAGAAGAGGGAGAAGTTTCGGGTCACAGTATGTCAGGATGTCTTTGATGAACAGGGCTTGGGTGATGATCCCGCCCTGGCAGGTGATCATTCCTAGACAACCTTCGCTTCGGTTCTAGGCATTGTTTTGTTTCTCAATTTGCTCTCAACAGTACTGTATCTATCCACCATAATTTCGGACTAACTCGCTTCCATTACTTTTCTATACTATACTAATTGTGCAGTGTAACGTATCTGAATCGAACCGAAATGTCTCAACCATCATTGGAATCGAGTGGCGAAAAATCTGCATCAAAGTCGAGATCATTTGAGAGATCAGAATTTGCAACCCCGGGTCGATGCCATGGGGAAGAAGACGACGCATCAGCATGCCGATATCAATCCCGAAGACTAGTCTAACGACAACATCTCCATCGTAGACATTTGGCCTGGCCACTGCGATATCACTGATGATATCAAAAATTGGCCCGCTGGGCTCAGGGACCATAAACGGGCGATAATGAAGATGATTTCGCCGATTAGCCCGTATCGAAGCCGTACAACATCCCCAAGCCTCGCATAAACCCGAAAATTCTATCACTCAGTCCTCAAAAAGATTTTCAGGATGCGAAAATCAAAATCCAGCAACACATCACCTCCAGTGGTCTGCATATAATCCACCTGCTTTCCATTCTCATCACGGATAACCAAATGCGCCGCACTGTTGAATATCATGCTCTTGAATGATATCGCAAGGGAGGTAAGGGGATCGGATGATCCGTCGGGGAACTTGGCTGTTCTACTTCTTTTGAGCGTTGCATTTTAGTAAGTCCTGGATCGGGATATTCAGTGTTTAGAGACGGAATTCCTGGGGGGGTTTAGCCTTGGAGGTAGACGAAGATGATGTGGCCGCTTTACGGTCAAGTTGATGGTTGTCATGAAAGAAATGTTGAACAAGGGGGCTGCTAGATTAACAATCTGTGAGGAATGCTTTTGAAGACTTTGCGACGGCCTTCCGTTTGGGCGAGTGAGTGTTGTTTTTGTCCGTACCGAGCGAGGGCAACGAGGATAGGGGCTCGCTTCGGGGCGATTAACCCAATTCCAACCATCACCGCACGTGATCGCGTGTGTCGTCATCTGAGCTTCGAGCTTTGAGCTTGGAAGGTCAACGTCCTGAGCCTGGTTTTCCAAACCTCTCTCCTTCCCCTCGTAACCAGACGTCTAAATGCCATCACAAACCTCACCCCAATCTTCCCAAAACCCCACAGATCCGTCAAAAATGGCGATCCAGCAGCGAACTTCCGGAATTTTTAGCCGCATCCAAAGCCTGGTCGACAATTACATTGCCACCCCGTCGGCGCGCGAGAAGTACTACAACAACACCAGCACGTTCGCGCACGAGCAACCTATTCTATTCGTGCGTTCCCCGATCCCCAATTATACAATCATACAATCCCTATTGCCTCTGCATTCTCAATGCAACAATCCGAGTTCAGAACGCAAAATGCAATGCTAATACCACCAATCAGACCTTCCTCCTCTCCCAACTCATCCTCTCCTTCACACCCATCGCGCTCTTCCTCTCCTTCTCCCTGGGCGTCCTCTTCCTCTCGCTCATCAGCGCCCTCCTCTTCTCGCTGTTCTGGATCGGCGTCGCGCTGCTCGTCCTAGTACCTACGCTCTTCATCACGGTCAGCCTTGCGATCATGGTTTGGGTTTGGGCTGTGAGCAGTTTCCTGATCGCGAGATGGGTGTATTACGTTATACCTATTAGTGTGAGGGGAAGGACAGAGGTTGCACTGCCGAATGGGAAGACGGCTATCGTTGAGAAGACTGGGGAGGGGTATGGTGATGTGAAGGGTGAGATCAGGAGTTAGTCGCAATGGATGGATGGGGTGGGTATTGCTTTGGTTTGGGTCGGACTGGTTCGGACTGGGAACTGTAGGACATTTGGCGTTGAAGGATGGAATACAGGACATAATGGCTATACATAGTGGCAATTAGGCTTTGGGCGAGGTTCAAAGGTTCATGTGCAATACTGTAGGGGGGATACCCGATTGACTGAAAGCAGGTCTGTATATCATAACAGCTACTCGAATACAAATGTTTAATGACAAAACCATCCTGGGACCACAGCAGTTGCGAAAGGTTTACTGTACCCTCTCGATGCTAATTAGTATTTCTCACATTCGGATAACGGTACCGTCCCTCTAAGCAACCCCTCAAACCGACCGAGGTACTTAATCGTCTACTCACCTCCTCTAGAAGCAAAGACGATGCCCCTCCCCCCCCTCCCCAAGAACCTTACCATCAAGATATGAATACGATCAACTGGTCTACTGACACGCTTGCGAAAGGGGCGTTTGTGAATCCTGCCAGTGGACTGTTTTACCTCATTAACCAATCCCAACCTACATTTTCTTCAGTCCAGGATTCGAATGGTGTAAAGGAATAGGAGAGAAGCTTGCAACTGATTTCAGTAGAGAGTCAATGATAGAATTCCAAAGACATGGTATTGCCAGCTCTGCTGTGAAGATGCACTTACAGGTTGTTGGCGCTATAGGCAAAATTCGTCTCTGATCGCAGTGCACAACAGTTGGGGCTCGGATTCTGAAATACGTTGATTGATTGACCGGCGTAGCATATCTATGCAAACCGATGTTTGAATGCTAATGCATCTATCCTGAGTACTTACACAGTTCCCAACCCGCCCAGGACTCTTTTAAAGAATCTGGGCAAGAGCCTCTTCTCTCGTATAATTGGTATTGCGCCATCTGGAGATGTAGTCATCATAGTTGACTGTATTGTTTAGCACCTGCCTCACAAGAATAATAAATGGGAGAGAACTCACTGTAACCACCACAAATTCTCCTCTTCCCCGTAAACGAGGACCTACCATGCAGAACTCGCCAGTTATCAAAAACTATCTCACCGTTAGCACAGCCATATCTGTAGGCGAGGTTATCTAGCGAGGGGGGAAACATACTTAACGGCCTTCCGGGTTTCAACTGAGCCCAATACTCCATATCTTTCCTCTTGAGAATCTCATCCCATTTCGCCGCCGCCTTGTACCACTTCTCAGCACTCATTCCGCCGTCCTCTCTCAAAGCCACCACTCCTCTATCGTCATTGTTCCACCTAACTTGCACCAACCTCGGCACTTGCCCCTCCTTCAAATCCTGGAAGTTCAGCACGGGCATTTTCTTCGCGGGCGTGATAGTGATCCCATCATTGCCGCTGGCGTGCCAACTGATGGGTGTTTTGGAGAGAATCTCATAGGCGGAGTAAGATTCCTTCAGGAGCGTTTGGGCGGCTTTGAAACCGTCTACGAGGAGAGAAGCGCCGCCTTGGCCTTCAGTGTGCGAGAGGAGGTGGAACATTTGCAGGCCGGCCGGGTCGGTGAAGTAGGTTGTGTCTGTGTGGGCTGGGAGGGCAAGGTTAGTGTAGGCTGTGTCTTTCATTGTGAGATCAGCTGTGAAGTCGTAGAAACCACCTAGAAATGTTTAGCATAACTCATTTCTAAAATCCATACTTGAAAGTACCGTAATGTGTTACTCGGATAAAGGAGATACGCTCTAGGAGCTCATGGGTCTTCTCTGGGGAGACAGGGCAGCCATCTACATAGCAGAATCCGTATTGTCTCTGTTTGGAGTAAGTGTTGTCCTCTTTCATTCGAAGGATTAACTTACAATTTTCGCTGTCCACGCTCCAACACCTTTGTCGTCTGCCATAATCTCATCATAATGGACCGAAGGAGGATTTGAAGCAATCTTGGAATCCCAGTATGTATACCTGAAAATTCTTAATATCAATTCAGGCAATGACGGTGTCCTGTAACGTACGGGTCCATCATTCCTTGCTTTTCTGTTTCGGACATTGGCACCGCTCCTTTGCTCCTATGTTTTACAAGCCAATCCCACTTGTAGAAACTTACGTGATCATCATTGGCCCCTACCATTTCGTCAACAGACACCCAAAACTTAGGGCTGTAACTGAAAACTCACATGTAATTCGTAGCCCATCTTTCTCGGTTCGCACCTCCTTCGGCCGGATATCTTGAGGGATCTACAACAGTCAGTCCAGACCTGTCATCGACGAAATGTTGTGAAAACATACAGAAAACGTATCAAAAGCCCTCTGCATAGTATCCTGATTAACACACTTCTCACACCGGCAATTGTCTCTACATCCAATCAGTCACGTGAATCCAACATAAAATCCTACGTCTCGTAGAACCATACCTCAACCAGAAATTCGGCCTAGAACAAAGTCAGCTAAGTCCCAAATCTTCTAAAGAGCAATGCATAACTCACGGAGTAGTAATAGCCGGTCCTCCCCAAGCCTCCAGCTTAATAGGAACACCCCAGTCTCCCCAGGTCGGCAAGCCCTTCTCATCATGTCTATCCAAAGCGCCTTTCCCACGCTTCAATACTCCACCGATTTCATATCCTTCATCCAGCGCGCAGTGGACCTTCGAGGTCGTTTGTTTAGCCGCCTTGCCTCTTGAGGTCCCTCTTGGCTTTGCAGTTGAGGACAAATCCGGGGTAACGGTGCTTGAAGGTGTTGGTGGGGTAATGCTTTCTGTGGATGGCTTGGTGGATTCCGTTGTTATGAGACGCTGGGATATTCTCGTTATTGGTCTATGCGCGCGGCACAGATGTTGTAGTCGTACATTCATCTTGTTTACTGTTGTGAGGCTGTGCATTTTCTTGTTGTCGTACGAGTGGGTGTTGACCTGGGGGACGGCAACCTTGAGTCCTACTTTTCGGCATCGGGAGCGCTAGTGGATTTTTGGCCTCATCCTGGGGAGATTTAAAATAAATCTACCTACCTAGGTACCTATGTTCAAGCATTGTTCTACATAATCAAGGGAAATTCACGAGAATATGATGATGGTATCAAAAATAACATAGGTTTGATAACTCTGTGTTGAAGAAGCCCAAGAGAATCTAACTATTAAAAGCCATGCGCCTGCCTTTATTCCAAATGTATCACATAATTTCCCAACCTCATTTATACAATCCGATCCTGCGATCACTTCAATCTAGAACCACTCTCCACCAACCCATCTGTTGAGGAAATCCAAGGATGCCTCTGGCTGGTCCATGGGAACCATGTGGCCAGCACCAAAGATCTGGAGGAAGGTAAAGTTACCGCTGTGCTTGATCTTGCCATACTTGTCGCCGTTATCAAGCTCGATATCCTTGATGCTGGCCTTGTTGAAGTCCTTCTGTCCTGGCCACTCAAGAGCCTCAGTCCAGGCCTGGTTACCGAGCCAGTTGCAGATGAAATCGGCGTCACCAGCGTAGATCAAGACTGGAATCTGCTCAAGGATACCTGGTACAAGACGGTGGAATGGCTGCATCCAATCGCCTTGGAAGAGGAAGTTTCGGTTGATATCGAAGTTACAGCTGTCGTAGCTGCTGACTTCAACGCCCAACTCCTTCTGAACATCGGCCTTGTTCAAGAACTCGCTGATCCAGCCGAGAGCAGAATAGCAAAGGTTGTTGGAGTCCTCGCATTGACCACGGATATCATAAACGTTCTGGCCGGTTCTCTGGTATGGACCGATCATGGCGTTGTTGCAGTAGATGCTAGCAGGGACACAAGACCAAACGCTCTCGCTATCGTAGCAAGCTTGAATCATGCTCTGGCAGCGGGGAAGTGCATTCTGCATAGCCTGGCATTCGCTCTCGTCGAGAACAGCAGGATATCCACCCTTTCCGCAAGCCATGGGCTCATATTTCTCATATTGAGTCAACCCATCAGTGAGGCCGTTACCAATGAGGACTGACTTCAGGTTGATGTTGCGCTTCTTGTGGGAGAGAATCTCCGAGGTGAAGACTGGGATGTAGTGACCGGCATAAGACTCTCCAGCAATGTGGAAGTCCTGCTTAGCGTACTCTGGGAATTGCTTGAAGAAGAGGGTAAGAAGGGCATAGACGTCCTTTCCTGCAGCAATGGTGTTGCTGACAGAGCTACCACTGTAGGAGTAACCGACATTGACTGGTTGGTCAAGGAAGATAACAGAGGCATTGGCGTTCCAGGAGTATGGGTTGCTGTGGAGCTTCAGGTTCTTATCGATGGAAGATGGGCCAAGTTCGAGGAACAAGCCGGTGAGGGATGAGCATCCTGGGCCACCATTGAGCCACAAGATTACGGGGTCGTTCTTTGGGTCGTTGCGAGATTCAAAGAACCCTGATGGTCAATTAATAGCTGTTAGGGATTGGAAGGATAATGGCTTACAGTAGAAGAGATGCTTGTCATCCTCGTCATCATCAAGATAACCACTGTATTGCTTGACGGTATCAACACCAAGCTTGGAAGGATCAACATGCTTGGCCCGCAACTTGTATGACTCCAGCTTTCCATCAATCTCTCTCTCCTTCTCTCCATTGGCATTCTCAACCCAGACGCTCTGAACATCGGAACCCTTGACAACAAAGTCCCAGGTGCTGTCTGGCTTCTTGACATGGGGCTTTGGGGCCGAGAAGAAAGTTGCCTTCTCCATCTCTTCTGGGAAGTACATGGTGACCTCGTCCCAGATGGCCTTTGCCTCGGCAGTCATGTCGTTCATGGATTCTGCGAGGTGGTTGAGGGACTTCGACCATGCATTGGCGATGGGCTTAGCAGCATCCTTCAGAGGGTTCTGTCCCTGTAAAGGGTTCTTGAGGATCTGCTGTTGATTCGAGATAGCTGCCGAGGCAGCGCCCAACAGGACGGATGAGGCGAGGAGCTTCATGTTGAAGGTCCGGGTAGATAAAGGGAATAGGATGCCTGATCACTATTGAGATCTGAACAAGTAATGTTTGTAGGATGATTGATTTCGATTCCAGATCGTCCCGAGTTGATGGTTTGTTTGATGGGAAGAATGGGGGAATGATGGATGGATGGAGAGGTTGGGGAAGGGCATGAGTTCCAACCGCGTTGGCTAGGTACCAGCCTTAGCTCGTTGGCTCGATTACGTAGCCCAGGGCCCCCAGCCACTGACGATAAGCCATATCAAACCTCACGTGGGTAACGCTGACTCGCTGGAAAGGCAAATGTGCCACGAGTGATTGTAAGTTTGTCATGGAATGCAGCATGTTTGTATACTTGGATGAGTACCACCCAACTCGTTAAGTGAGGATGAATTAATATCAAGAGCGAGTTTATAGAATATAGAATCGCATGTTTTCATGCATGTGAAGAGGGGTTGCTGCTCCTCCCCCACAAAGTTAGGCGAGTGAGTAAGTCTTAATAAATACCACTTCGAGATTTGCCTCTCCAAGAAGTTCACAAACAAAACAAACCCTCACATCACTTTGTCGCCTTCAAAATGCCTATCAACCAACCCTCCAACCAGATCAAGTTGACCAACGTGTCGCTTGTGCGCCTGAAGAAAGCCAAAAAGCGCTTCGAAATCGCTTGCTACAAGAACAAGGTCCTGGAATGGCGCTCAGGAATCGAGACCGACCTGGACAACGTCCTACAGATCAACTCCGTCTTCCTCAACGTCTCAAAAGGACAGACAGCACCTTCGGCAGACCTGGCAAAGGCATTCGGAGCCAAGACACCAGTTAACGACATCATCCTCGAGATTCTGAACAAGGGAGAGCTGCAAGTGGGGGAGAAGGAGCGTCATGCGCAGTTAGAGCGAGTACATAATGAGGTTGTGGGGATCGTGGCAAGCAAGCTGGTGGATCCGAAGACGAAGAGGGTCTATACTACGGGTATGATCGAGAAGGCGTTGGAGATGTTGAGTTCGCAAGGTTCGCAAGCTCAGAATGCGGGGAGTGGCACTGGGACACCAGCAACGGGAGAGGATGGGGAGGCCAAGCCAAAGGTTAAAGAGCATGTCTGGACCGGTGTTGTTGCTACGAAGAGTGCAAAGAGTCAGGCGCTCGAGGCTATGAAGGCTCTGATCGCACATCAGCCCATACCTGTGGCAAGAGCGAGGATGCGGCTGCGAATCACTTGTCCTACCAGCATTCTCAAGCAAGCTGCGAAATCTGGTGGTCCCAAGCCTGCTGATGATGAGGAAGGAGAGGATAAGACAAAGGGAACTGTCAAGGATCGCATCTTGAGCTTTATCGAGCAAGTAGAGACTCAAGATGTTGTGGGGTCTGAATGGGAAGTTACTGGGTTCGTTGAGCCTGGAGCATTCAAGGGCCTGGGGGATTTCATAGGCAATGAGACCAAGGGTCAAGGACGAGTAGAAGTATTGGATATGGCTGTTACGCATGAGGATTAGATTCAAGTCTCCCCTCTTGAACTTAGCGAGCGAAAATAGAGCATAAATTGGCGTTGCTGTTCGAGCATTCCGAATGATCACTTTCAATATCACAACTGTCCCAAATGCACCGGAATTTGATGTTCTTGAAGGTTGTTCAGTCGACTAGATGTGGTAGAATACACCCAGTTTTTGCTTCATGCAGAAATGCAAAGAAGCCATATGCACCGCGTGAAACCGAAAAGCCACACTCCACCCAGCCAATTTATCCCATGTCCCACACGTTTAACCACCCTTCTTCTTGGAGACACCGACAGTCCGGCCACGACGACCAGTGGTCTTTGAGTGCTGTCCACGGACACGGAGTCCCCAGTAGTGACGAAGACCACGATGAGCACGGATCTTCTTCAGGCGCTCCAAATCATCACGAAGCTTGGAGTCGACACCGTTGGCGAGAATTTGCGAGTCCTTGCCATCGACGATATCGCGTTGACGATTGAGGAACCAGCCTGGGATCTTGTACTGGGTTGGGTTTTGGATGATGGTGACGATACGCTCGAGCTCTTCGGAGGTGAGTTCACCGGCACTGGGATATGTTAGATATTGGATGGGACTCGAAGTTTGAAGTATGGGCTACTACCGCTTGTTGAGATCGACATCGGCTTTCTATTTGGGTATTAGCACTGCTTCCGGAATGAGGACAAACCCGAGATGATGTACTGACCTTGCAGACCAAGTTGGAGTAACGACGGCCAACACCCTTTATCTTGGTGAGCGCGTACATGACCTTTTGCTTACCCTCCACGTTTGTGTTCAACAAACGGAGGATCTAGGAGATGTCAGTCGATGTTCTAAGGGACCTTCGTATTGAACATTGTGATTGCGAGAGGAGAGAGGGCGCATTTGGAGGAGGTGTTGAAATCTCGACCAATTCCTCCATATTCATCAGGGAAAGCCGGCAGATTGGAGACGTACGTATTGGAAGTTCGACTTCTCGCCCCTGTAACACCAGACATGTTAGCTGGTGCTCAAAAGACCTTCCGGGAGTCGAAAATGAAGGTGAGGTAGAAATGTATAGGCCTGCCGCCACCCAATACCCCAATCCACCGCGCTGATTCCGAATTTCATATCCATGAGATGAGAAAGGTACGGATTATAGACTTACGTGACTAGGGACATTTTTGACTTTGGGGGCAACAAGTTGTTGCAGGTTGCTTGTAGATTGAAAGAGGTCGAAAAAGCACATCAGGCCTCTTTGTCAAAAGTCCTGTGGTGCGGGCTAACCGAGACTAATCCATATATGGCTAGCGCATGGTCAGGTCACGCGTCAATGCTCGTCAGGTACTTATGCCTAATTAAGCCTAGCCTACATCTTCAATCAGCAACATTGCGTTTATAATAGTGATGTCCTTGGTAGGTATCTTTAATGTTCCTAATGTTCCTAATGTCCTCAATGTTCTCAATGTCCTCAAAACGTTTCATAGCTTTGAGTTATGTACAAGTGAGCTGGTATGACTTGCACTGAGGCAGGTATGAATGTATCATAAATGCAAGGGACATGAAATTCAATGTCTTGGTGAAGTCTTAGGACATTCAAAGGCCGCTCAAACTGTCATCGGGTACCTACCTCCAAAAGTTGCTTGCACTGTTGAAAGCACGTGATATTCAGAGAGGCGCGACTTCCCTTTTGGGAAACAGTAAGTCTCCATTTTCCAATAAACCAAATTAACAAAATGTGATCGTGGTATCTATCAATGCATTCAATCTACTATAACCTTCTTGTTCTAATAGAAAACCATCGCAGCGCACCGTGTTCCCAGGATGGGTGTGTGCTCTTGTGTGGTTGCCGTTTTGGGAGAATCGCTCCTTCCCTCCAGAGTTCCTGCCATACCCGCTGCTACTTCCTTCCAAAACTTTCTGCCACTGCTGCCTATCTATGTAACCCCTCTCCCAAGCCATCTCCTCCTCTTCATCATCTCAGAACTTATCCTTACATCTTCACCACACCTATCCACAACGCAGACCCTCAAGCTGTCAGAACCCTATGTATGGCAACTTATCTAACCTGAATACCACTCAAAAAAAATACTTTTCAAACCTATACCAATCTCTGCCAGGGGTGCTGGCTGTCTACCATGGTTAACAAGGCTTTGGGTCGCAGCGCCCCATGTTTCACACCTGAAGAGCTCGATTTCCAAGCCGAAGCAGGTGAGCGTCAATTATTCCATCAGACGACGTCTGAATCAAGAGACCGGTGCTGACTTCACCTTAGGCAATCTACAATTCGCCAGCTACGCCTATTCTGCCTCGGAAGACCACCAAGATACAGCCGATGACTCTGATGAATGGACGGACGAGAACAACTGGGAGGAAATTGGCGCCGCCGGTCTGCGCATGCGACGCCAGGAACGTTCGATTGATCCTACAATTCTGGGGCTTGGTACCGCTGATAATGATGGCGGCTTCATCCATGCTGCCCATGATATGGATGGAGATACTCTGATGGAATCAATGAGTAAATGCCCCATGTGGAAAGTACTTTTGGATTTGCTGACCGTGGTGAAGATGACAGCACAGGAGAAGACACAGCTGTGGAAACGCCAGTCGCCGCAACTACCCCCGATAACAACGTTCAAGGACTCGATGTTGTTGATAGTGTGGACGGTGATACCCCCATTGACTCATTGAATAAACCTTCCATGTCGAAAGTACTTTTGCACTCACTGACCTTGGGGAAGATGAAGAGGCTTCATCGGAGGTAGCTGAGAAGCGTGTGATGAACGGCCAATTCAAGAGTAAAGGCTGCCTCATTCAAGCGTTGCTGAGAATGTGCTAACAATCAGAAAGAGCCAGGAGAGAACACCCAGTTCTGGAAGCACAACGACCTCACAATGAAGAATAGTGTTGCAAATCGGACCTCAAAAGTCAAGGCTGCACTATTACTCCTTGACATAGCAGACGAGATCGGGTATATGCCGCAGCCGGAGCCGCAGCCATTCAAAACCACAACCAAGCCACTCAAGACGTTAACGCCGGAAGAAAAAGAAGAGCTGTATGGGCCTGAGGGTCCGACTTGGTACACAATGAAGAAAGTCATAAATGCGAAAGGCTGGGAAATTGAGAAGAGAGGTATGTTTGTTTGGGGTATAATACACATGTATGCTAATTCTCTGTGTGAAGTTCATACCAATGAAGAGGAGGCTCGGCGCAAAAAGATTGCTCGTGCTTGTGCCAAAGCCAGGTATGCTGCTGCTGGCAAGGTGGTGGGCCATGGAGGCGTCTACGACAGACTCGATGACAAGCCAAATACCACCACGAGTCTTCTGGAGAGGATTGTTGGTCACTCACCATACATGCCCAAAAGTACTTTTTGGTCCGGGGAATACCCAACCATCAAGGACGAACTTGATGTGGCAATCATTGGCATTGCTCGCCACAGCGAGCGTCGGGTAGCGGAGACCATCGCCAATACACACGCAGGAAACGAGGTCGTAATACGGAAGTTCGTACGTGACTTCTTGCCACGGTATCGGGTTTCTGCTTCGGAGTCAATTGTCTGGCATGGCAGACAGGCTAGTATACCACTACCATGGGCAATGACGAATAACATGGGCGGCGCAGTCAATCTCCCACTAAACGCCATCCGAAACTTTTCTGATGACGTGAATTTCTGCCAGTTCTTCTGCAACCTCCCAGATGGAACAACGGTCATCATTATCATCAGAGGAATAGATGGTGCTTCAATTGACCCTGGCAGCTGGTTGTGGTTGTGCCACCGATTCCCAAATCTGCGGATCGGTATTGTGTTTACGGTAACTGAGGCGTTCGTTCGATACAGACTGCCGGCAGACCAGACATACTTTTTGTCTGCGCCAGTACACGATGGCAGGTTTTATGGCTATATTGCCTTGCAGGCTCTCGCAAATCAAATCAACGGAAACGGCGTTGATCCCATGGCAGGCTGGTTGTTGAACGAATGGGCACTGGGTGTGCAGTATCGACATGTTCTGGGGTTGGCACGAAATAACCGGGCACGAAACTACAGAGTAAACATCGATGCCGCAATGGCGCAATTCCACTCATTACACACAGGCCATAGAAATGACCTTCCCCGCCTGCAATGAATCGAAGGAAATTTGGTTTGCTTGTGTGTGCTGTTGAGAACTGAAGCGAATGGATCCTTTTCGTAAGTTGACCCACCAGCCTTCGGGAGATTTTCTAACGACGTTGAACATCAGACGCTGTCCGAATCGCTGTTGCTGAGGTCGGTGGAAAAGTACTTTTTGGCGTTGAAGTCTATTTGATTGCATTTGCTATGTATATACGTAAGTAAAATGTCCAGAGGGGGCTTGTGAAGTCATGCTAATCACAGGGTAGTATGGGAACATCTATTTTGCAGATCAGAAGGGTGTGGGAACTGAAGGAGAGTCGTATATGACTGAAGGATTATGAGTGCTTAACTTGCTATATCTAACAACGTCACCTCCTATGAATGGTCCTGGCTCAAGTTTATCAAGATCGGTCATGGTGCTGCTTGATAAGAGGTACTTTTGCAATGACATGCGGTTTAGCTATGGTGGAAGGGCGAGATAGTTACACTACAAGCTTGCAAATAAAACCACATATAATTGATTAGCATTGTATCTTTGAAGTTTGCTGTTGGTTGTTGACCGCGGTTGTAAAGAATGTTCAAGATGTTGTTTCTATTCACCGTGGTCGCGAAGACAACTGTTTGTTTATTGTTTCTGCTGCAAGAGAGTTTAATTATCCTTTTCTTTATAACGCCGGGCATTGAATTACTGGTGACCAATTAACATTTATTCGTTAGGCTTAACAGCCGTGGATATATGGGCAACTGGTGGTCGTTGCTCTTCCTGTCGTAGGATTTGTCGTGGAGTTCAAAGTACGACGAGATTTTGAGAAAGGAAGGCGTGGTGCGCACTAAGCGAAAAGACTTTAGACCAAAAATGGCTAGTGCTAGTTCCACAGTCTAGTCCTGAACGAGCCGGGTACTCATGCTCTTGGAACGGCATTGCGATTTCTCAAGAGAAACCGATGCAAAGCTCTCGCAGTTATCAATCTTAATGAACTATTTATTGCCCTCGATTGCAAAGTCGTCACGATACTTGATGATATTCCGAAGGGTCTCTGTAGCGATGGTTTTGTTGAGAGCCTTTCCGTCTTCTCTTAGTCACCATTCACCCATTCACGTCGATAGAATAGTTTCAAGATGATTTCTAAGTCAATGTCTTCATCAAGTTTCGGGACTTTAAGATCCTGCTCAAATTACGGGTTGACATGAACTTCAAAACGAGAAAAAAATCCCCCAGGTTCGATCAGCCGTGATCCAGCGTCATCCGGAACTGCAGGTGGGCACAGCCTGCCCAACATTGCCCTTCCGATGTTCCCAAAAAGTCCTATGACATTTGAGTCTTAAGATTCAGATCTAGGTCAGATATCCGGTCGTTGCCAATTTCTTCGCGGGGCAAGAACGACACAAAGAAGAGGAGGTAGTTCGGGTTGTCTGAACCATGGGATCAATTCTGAATTTTAAAGTCCTCACTGAAATTACGGCATTGGGGGAAGGCTGTCCCTTTGATATCTTCTAATTCCCACGCTTGAAGAACCAATACAATCTTGATACCACGGATGCTTGCTTGCATTGACTTACTACTCAAGTAAATTTGCGGCAATGTCCTCTCACAACTCCTTGACATTTGAAGACTTCCCCTTCGTAAATCTTAGACTAAACTCGGAGTTGTCCCGAAGCAGAAGTCGGCGTCAGCCACCTCGACACGTGACAATGACAGCCACACTCCATCGCTTAGTTACTAGCGCGAAAAGTCGCTCGCACTCAATCGACCTATTCCGAAATTTCGTGGAAGCAACGATCACGAATCCTCAATCAACAACCAACGACTATCGCCAACCGTCAAGATGGTGAGTTCTCCCCAAACTGCCCCCCATTGGAATATATCGCTCTGGAATACTTTGTTCGGTCTCCGCAGGTCTTGCTGGAAGGATTGTGCGCTGCGGGAGAGGAGGGGGAGGGAATCGATCTCAACTACCAACAACAACGACATCAACTACCAAAAACAATATCACGGACCAGCAACGATCTCAAGGACCACGAAAGATGAAATGCTAATGACTTTTTGAACAGGTCCGTTACGCCGCCACGGAGATCCACCCAACGAAGAGCGCCCGCGCGAGAGGTGCATATCTACGTGTGTCTTTCAAGAACACTCGTGAAACTGCACAGGCTATAAACGGATGGAAATTGCAGCGCGCTGTCAAGTTCCTCGAGAATGTTCAGGAGCACAAGGAGGCCGTCCCAATGAGAAGATATGCCGGAGGAACTGGTCGCGCATCTCAGGGTATGAAGAAGCCTCTCCCCACACCACAAAAGAGCGAACAGAGAGATGGATAGAAAGAAAGGAAGATGAGGGTCTGGTTCTAGTTGGGATACATGTTGACAGTTTTTCGTGGATAGGCAAGCAATTCGGTGTTTCGCGTGCTAGATGGCCAGTAAAGTCTGCTGAGTTCTTGCTCGGTCTTCTCAAGAACGCTGAGGCAAACGCCGATACCAAGGGTCTCGATACCGGTAACCTCGTCGTCAAGCACATCCAAGTCAACCAGGCCCCCAAGCAACGCCGCCGAACATACCGTGCCCACGGTCGTGTAAGTTGCCCCCCTACAAAGAGAATAAGAGTATGAGAGATGGGATCAGAAAACTGACTTCTATATTAGATCAACCCATACATGTCCAACCCATGCCACATCGAACTCATCCTGACCGAAGGCGAGGAGGTTGTCCAGAAGTCTAGCGCCGTCGAGGGTCGTGAGGCTCACTTGAGCTCGAGACAGCGTGGTGTCCGAAGCCGCAAAGCCATCGCTGCTGCATGAAGGATTGCATTTGTTTTTCGGGTTCTGGGCTTTTGACATCATGGATTTGATCTCTCTGGGGGTTTGCGAAGGGTTAAAGTGTGGTGGATGGATGGATCCGCGGAGTGGCTTCTCTAATTAGATGGCTGTACTTCCAATTAGCTGGTCACCCCTTGGCACACAAAAAACAATTCATGAACACAAAGCTAGCTGTCTTTTGAGCCTGTGAGATCGGTAGGTGTTGGGAACGTCTAGAAGAAGGCACATTTCCAAGTAGGATGTGGTACACACGTCAGGTGGTTGATGTTCTACATCTCTGAATCTCAAATAGAGACTGGAAGCACGCTCCTATTCCGAGATACTTTATCATGATGAACATATAGATGAGGAAACTACAGCTACCCAATCCAGACCACAACTTTCTTACCAGCCTGCCTACACATTCACAGCTCTCACCCCCTCCTCCCTCCCTCATATATCTCCCCATCCGCGCAAAATCAGCAGAAATCATTTCCTCTCAAGTAACGCAGTAGTACTGTAGTAGGACCTTTGAAAAGTCTAGAGACTGGGGAGACTGACCCCATGAAGTCTGTTTGTATGTATGGCACCGAGCAGGCAAGCAGGCAGGTAGGTAGGTAGGTGCCTCGACGAGATAAGCTTTCACAATCTATGACAAAATATTCTCACAGCAACCAGGAAATCATCTTTTCAAATTGCAAGCAATGACATGCAACGCAATGCAAGTTTTTCATTTTTCATTCCATCGTCCCCTAAAACGACGCTTTTGCTCTCTTGCGCTCTCTCTCTAGTCATACACGCACCGCGAGAAAAACACAAATACAATACAGCTCGCCGATGCAGCGAGTGAGGCGGAGAATATTTTCCCCAGCCAGATCAAAAAATTGAGTATGTTGGCTTGAAGTGAAACCCAACCTCTGTTGACTCACTCACTCACTCCAAGCTCAGATCATAAATAACGCGTTGCTTTTTCGTCATTCCCTTCCCTGCCCTTCATGCCATGTTCTTCCTTTCATTTCTCGTGACCCTCCCAAATCCAGGCCGTCGCTCATTCGAGAAACCCTTGCCGTATTAACCTCTATGAATGATTCATAATTCGTTGAAAAATACTCCCCCACCCCAACCCACGCCATGCATATGATAATCAAGACATGATACTTAAAACAAGTGTTGTTGAAGAATAAATGATGAGGGGGGAAAAAAAGCTTTCCGTCCGTGTTGGATCTCGTCTATTGGAAATAACTCCCAAAAGGGGCCTCGGGTGTCGTCTGGGGAGAGAATCTTCTGTTCTGTGGACCTTGAGTGATCTCAATTAAGCCATCGAATCTACCCTGACCGGCGTTTGGGCACCCATCGAGCTGCGCATCATTGTACAACTCGAGATGTGATTGGCGCAAGCCAACAATCATATTCCATGCATTCTCAAGGGTCTGAACCTCGGTAGGATCCATGTGGTTGATGATGGTTGCCATAGTGTAAGCTTCCAGCGGCTTCATCATTTGACCATCAAGCTCGGCGATTCGCTTCACAATCGCGGCGGGTTGCGGTTGTGCAGGTATGATAGGATCGAGGGCGGTTTGGTCAAAGTCGAGAGCAACTCGTACATACCCACAACATGTAAAGGCCAACTTTGTGAGTTTTGTGTGTTTCTTGGGCTCTGGCTCGGGACCAAATTCTCTAGCATGTCGAATATCTTCAAGGGTGGTGCTTGGCGTCAGGTTGTTGATGATATCGGCCCAGGAACCAACACGTGGACTTTCAAGCCATACTGGAGCAGCATTAGGATTAGGCGCAACTACTGGTTGAAGTTGAGCTGGGAGTGGCGGAGCAACGAAGGCATTTTGTATTCCCTGGAATTGGAGGAATAGATTGTTCGCAACAGCTTGGCCATGACCCAAATTCTGGGCATTTTGTACAACAGCGTTTTGGGTAAGCGGAATAGGTTGTGCGTTCTGTTGGACCATAGACGTTAATGAGACCGAATCAAAAGAAATGCTCTGCAAAGCTCCCTTTCTCATCGGAACCAAAAATTGGCTTAGGATATGCGGGCTGATCCAACAGTTCTTTAGAGATAGATGCTCGATGTACGGGAGCTCTAAAATCGGGTGTTGCTGAGATCGGTTCACCATATGCATCGCATGCGAGACAACTGGAGCCGCCAAGATATGTTGATTGCGCGTAAAGAGTCCCGGTGCATATTCGCCACCACATAGCCACTCAAAGTGAAGTTCCTTGATATGCTCTCGTCGTCCGATTTGCTGTGTGAGGAGATCATACACTGCCGACACTGCTTGAGACGGAGCAACCTTGTTATCTTGAACCCAGCTTGTGGCTTCCTTCTTGACCTCGCGCCAGTCAGGGATAATTGCCAGGGAAAGACACTTCAAAGAAGGAAGGCTATCCCAAAAGTCTTCCCGACGGAGAATTGAGATGTGTCGACTAGGAAGACGTGCGATGTTAAGCTTCCCGATACAACTGAATGTGCTGTGATTGTCCATGATGGCGATGGCCCATGACTGCATGAATGCATTCTGCGCCCATTCCATCTCTAGCAGCATTTCCCTTTGTGCATTTGTGAGATCATTCGGCTTCAGTGGAGATGCTTCTGGTTTGGGTTTGTTCGGTTTTCTGTTGTAGGCCAAAGAAAGACTTGCTGCCACCACGCTGGCCTCTCCATCTGCATCCTCATCGCTCACCCCAGCAGGGTCTTCCGGGATGTCAATCGCAGTACTGTTAGCGGTGGTGATTTGACGCCGATGCGGTCTTCGCCACATATCAAAGTTTTGTGGCATTGGTACATCCGTTGGAATATTGTCTCCATACAAGACTGTGCCTCCTGCGCGATCATCTTCTTGCAGCATTTGCACAGCAGCGTCGGCCTCTGCTTCAGGAATTCCTGCCTCTAGCACCATCCGATGATATCTGGCATACTCGGTCCCGGATTGATCCGCAGCTGGAGTCGTCTGAATACTCGACTTCAAAGGGGCTTGGGGTGGCATAAATCTATGCTCAGGGACAAACTTCGATGCGCCAAAGACAACAGGTTTCTCGCCTCGTTCTGCTACTCTCTGGTTGATATCTGGGCCGGCAAGCCATCCTAAGCCACCATCAATCGACAAGCCAAGCTCCTTCGCAGAGCATATGTATTTCAAAGCTTTCGCCATAGTTCTTGTCTCATCTGCTGTCTGTTCAAGTCCCTCCAATTGCGAGTATCTATTGTACGTCTTGAAAGGCCACCGGTACGGACCCCAGAAGGACAGTAGGACTTCCTGGTCGGACTTTCGAGGAGGGCTGGTTAGCTTCGTGTGGTCGATTTCGAAACTCATAGCAAATCGCTGAATCCATCTTCCAAATCTGTACATACAAGATTAATTTCGTCTAATGATCAATCCCCTTGGGCATTTCACTTACCCTTGGAATACCCGCATGCCCTGATCCTGCAACATAATAGAACCATGTGGTATGTCATTGGATCCCGTAGTCTCTGGTGTGATTCCATATATCTCCGGCCTAAAAGGTACCACCACAATCCGAAAGAGCGCTTCAGAAACCTTGCGATCGAACTCCTTGTTGATGAGGCGCATATTCTGGACTCCAGAGCGGGGGAGGTAGGACACGATCAATGTGAAGAGCTCAACTGGAAGCCTCTCTGGAGGCCATGCTCCCTTTGGTTTGCTTTTTGGCTCCTCCATCTCATATGATTTCGAGAGAGTCTCACTTCTTCCTAGAGAGCTATTGCTATAAGGACCCATAGAAAGTGTGATGCTGCCTTTGGTTCTACGGCGCTTCGAGGGAGAGGGAGTAGGAGAAGTGTCGGACATCGTCGTGCAGGGGACTCTTGGGGTTGTTCGGCTGTCGCAATGCTGAACTCTTCGTCGCAGAGAGAGGGGAGGTTTGTGACTGCCAAATATTTTTGGTGGTTACGTCAACAGGATACCTTCCGATATGGAGAGATCAAGTGAAGGCGAGCGCGACAAGGTGAAGGAAAAGTGTGGTCAGATACAAGGAGAATTGAATGTTGATACACCTGGGCGTCAGAATAAAGTCGTCTAAAAGTCTGGACGGTAGTGGAGTGGAGGCTCTAGAGGTTGAGGTTTAGATGATCGGGTCCTTTTTCTGGAGGCGCTAGGAACGCAGATCGCGGGCTTGGCGGAAGGTGGGCTGCGCGGGGCAGCGTTCACGTGGAATTAACCTTGAAATTGTTCACTTCGAAGAAAGTTGAAATTACAAGTAAAATGTAGATGTAGAATTCGAGGTTGGAGAGAAAAGTCAACACTAGATGGGTACGTCTTGAGGTGATGTGTTTTGTAGTTTGTTTATACGACTGATCCCGTCATCGGCAGACACAGTCACTCTTCAAGGTAGGCGAAGCGAACAAAACATAGCAGTTGCATCGGCTGGATTGTACGTTTGTAAGATTGCGTGGTGTGTCTTGGGTGGAATGAGGCAAGAGGTACCAATCCGTGATAAGTATCCTATCAATTTCAGGTATTTGTTAACTAGGTAGGCAACGAGTCATTCCCTTTTCACCGCCAGACACACTCAAGTTGTGAACTTGGACGCAACTGCCGAGGTGGTCTTCGGCATGTCTCAAAGAGGAGATTTGTAGAGATCTATTTTATGCTGGAGATGCATTTTGTCCTTTGAATTTGAATTCAGTTGAGTACCAAGTTTAATCAATATTGCTTAAGTGACCTAGAAATAATAATGAGTGGAATTCAAACCCTGTCAAAGTCCATTCGGTATCTAAGAAGCAAGATGTAAACAGAGCATGACTCAATTACTTTCTGTATTCCTGTGGTATCTGAGACAACAGAATTCCACCTGGGCCAATAGTTACATCTTCTAGTTTGCTTGTCCACACAAATTATTAGGACATGACAGGGAGCCTGGGCGGTGTCTGAACTTAGAATGCCGGTCAAATTCAAATCAAACATCCCTCAAAAATACTTCAAAATTCAGGAATATGGATTCTAGATATTAAAAACAGTTTACCCAGAAACCTAAAAACGTAAAAGGGCCACCAGAAGGGGTGCCACAGAAGAAACTCTTTGGTCGCTCAAAATACACGCTACATGATTTCCCCCTGAACTCCATTTCCGACCGTCTCTGGTATTGTAAGGGGGTTTCTCCATCTATACGCCGTCTCTATACGCCAAGCAAGGTAGGAGGGTCATTCATGAACATGACAAGCAAGAAAAACACAGAAAAAAATCCTCCCGTGCCCTATAACACAGTCTAATAATGGGTTTCATCAAAGTATCTGGGTATGATATCATTCATCAGACTTTCTCGACGCGTCTCCCGAGCATCTCCAAGTTGGAGTCTGTACATCGCGCTATTTTTGGTCGAGTACCTTCGGATTCTGACGAGCCGAAACTCGGCGCGCGAGATATCTCGGAGGCGTTGCGTTTCAGGGATGGTGACCAGGCGGTTATGATATCGCCCGCTGCTGGTCGACTCATGTCTGGATCATGTGTTTCTGTGTCTTGAGAAGGGCCGTCAAGGAGTCGATCGTACGTCCACGATGCCTCCAATCCAGGCTTGAAAGGAGCGAAATCTCTCAGCTCAGCCCACGAGATTGTGTCCTCGGCCATGGCTATGTACAAGTCGAGGATCTTTCCGCTCTCGTCGTTGACTGCACAGTTCCGTTGCAGGAAAGCGGCATCGTAATTGCTTCCAATGAGGTACTCGTCCAGTTGACGCAACATTGGGAGACCTCTGAGGTTCTTAGCATCACACAGTCGGGCGACGAGTGGATGCCATGGACGACCATGAATGATCTCCGCGAAGGCGTCATTAACTGCGTTTCTAAAGGAATGACTGTCCGTGTCTGGGATGACAAGCACTTGATGAAGACCTGGAATATGTCAGCGTATGAATTCCTAATAAGTACTGGCAACATTGTGACTGCAGGAGGTTCGAGGTACGATGTTGATATTTGTAAGTAGAAGATTCACATACCTCTGGAGAGGCAACGCTTGTAAGCAGCTGTGTCCTTCTCAAAAGGGAATGGCTGTTCTGAGGTGGGAAGGAGCGATATATGAACTGTCCAGGATTGAGAACCAGATCCAACAGAAGACACTCTCTCCCGGAATGATCGAATGCGTGAGGCTTCATCATCCATCACCAGGTGTAAAGGGAACCGAGACTCGCGAGGTGTTGGACTGGGGCTCATATCAGACTCCTCCGACTTGACAGAATATTCCGTGTTGTTGTCCACTCTCAACGAAGGTGGTGTCGATGCCTTCCTTCGTCGACTTATCATGGACGTGTCCAAGGTCGTTGACTTCTCCAAGGCATCCACCTTATCCTCAAGCCGCATCGATGCATCGTCCATTTCTTCCATCTGGTTTCGGATTCCTTGTACACTGTCTTCTAGAGCCTCGATATGGTCCTCATAATATGGCGTCCGCTTGTTCAAAATTCCGACATGCTGGAACAACCCGCTTTGGGCTCGATAGACGTTCTTGAACTCCGACTCGGTTTCTCCTCTAGTCCTATCCACAAGCTCTTCCAGACGACCAAGGCGGTCCACAAGGCCACCTCTCTCGCCACTTCTCTCTCTATCCAGTTCCTCTTCAAGCATATCGATCTTCTTCTTCAAAGCCTCCAGCTCTCGACGCTCGACCGATGCGCTCTCCTTCTGAGGGATATGATAACAGGCCTGATGTCCGCAATCGCAAGTACTCCCGGCGGGAATAGCTCGACTCAAGGCGAATCCAACACAGGCACAGCGTAGTCCCTTGACCTCTGGGTGCAACATAATATAGCGACAACCTCCCTCAGGCAGATCGGAGTCGTTGGCTCGCGCCTTCTCACGACGTGGAGGAGAGAACATGTTGCTCATGGTAGCCAGTTTTTCCGAATCGATGGCTCCAAAGGGCAATGGAAAACATGAAGGGTCAATCGGTAGGGACTGGGAAGGTCTCGATGGTCGCAAAAGTTGCAGAGTTTTTGCTCGGGGGAGTGGATCTCTGATAAATGCAGATTGGGACTGACCACCTTTTGGGGGGGATTGGGATTGGGATTGGGGTGGGATGAAGTGGGGGTCGGCACCCAAGACGCGCCGTAGTCAAACTCTAACAAACGGACCGGAGCGGGTTCCTGGGGCTTGGGACGAGGAGTCCAGGAGCAGCCTGTTGGGCGACGCTCGTTCGCTTGTTGTCTTCAGTCTGTTTGTTTGTCTGCTTGTCTCCCAGCGAGGTACGAGTCGAAGAAGGG
This sequence comes from Cadophora sp. M221, assembly GCA_017366145.1. Lineage (NCBI taxonomy): Eukaryota > Fungi > Ascomycota > Leotiomycetes > Helotiales > Ploettnerulaceae > Cadophora > Cadophora sp. M221. Next base: position 42,074 of record JAFJYG010000462.1, read on the forward strand.
GAGGGAAGGGAAATGATGAGTGGCGGCTGGCAGGCAAGGACTGGCGGAGGACGAGTACAAGAGGGCGAGTGAGAGCAGAGTTTTTGGTGGGAGCAAGGCTCGCGCTGGCCGATCCATGGCGTGCGACGGGGGTGGGAAGAGGTGCGGGCGTTGTTTAAGGTCTTAATGCAAGTTTATCAGTGAAGGAGGTGTGAGAGGAGGAGGAGGGAGAGGGTGGATG
>JAFJYG010000463.1:0-42273 GCA_017366145.1 Cadophora sp. M221
GCCATGTGCATCTGCATCCGAGGGACTGGACTGGCGCCGGATGAGAAAGAGATGCGATTGGCTGTGTCGCGCATGCAGCCGCAACTGCTGTCGAACCACCCCCTGGTCCTCCCGAGCCGCAACTGTATTTTGGACGGACTTGCTGCGTTTGGGTTGGACTAGGCTGGGCTGGGACTGGCTGGACTGGGCTTGGGGAGCTTGTGTGTGTGCGTGTGTGATACTTTAGGCGAGCCTTGGGCTTGAGCGTGGGCGTGCGTGCGTGCGTGGGTGTGTTGTGGTATCCATGGGTGTCCATGACATGGGACTGTCCCCCCGATGGAGAGAGAGATGTGAGGCAGGGGTTGGCGGTTGGGATGAACCTGATCTACGGATCGGATGGGCTTGGATGGTGCTTGGATGGGACGTGAGTCGAGGAGAAAGGGTGGAGAGGAGAGACAGAAGGAGGGAGAGAAAAAGAAACGTCTGATCGGGGATCGTGGAACTTCTTCCGCTGGGATTTGGGCTTGGGGTGGAGGCATGTGGGAATTTGATGGGTACCACGTGAAGGAAAGAGAGTTTCCAAAAGTAATTTAGGTTGAAGCTAAATCAAAGTAGCCTTGGATCTGGAAATGCCTAGGTACCTAGGTACTTTCGAAGGAAACTCCAAGACGGCAATACCGTATGTCGTTGATACTGAAAAGGGCAAGCAACGAGAGCTACAAAGTAACAGAGACAGAAATAGACACACAACTACCAGTAACCAACCAGTCACCCATCCGTTCATCTCATCCATTCAACCCTCCCTCCCCATGCTTCAGATCAGTTCTAACAGTACGTACTGTAAGAGAAGCCGAGTGAGGGACGGACCCCATCCAGAGTACGGCAACGGCATAAACCCGAGATCATTCCTTTCACTAAGTACCGTACCGTCTGACATTTGAGACGAACCAATCGACTAGTCTTCCCAATGGGGTAACCCATTATCGAACCTTTCCTTTATTGTATAATGTGGCTGCTGATACCGGTAGAGCAGGCACATATGTACTCATCTCCTATTCTGTACTGTACTGCACTGTACTAGACTGTAATGAGTGGTATTGTGTTGTGTTTTATCGAATGTATAAAACCCCCGCTATCACAAATGAAATAGGATAGAATGAGGTACGGTACCTCCGTAGAAAGAGCAATTGAATACCACGTCACCTCATACTCCACATGTAGGCAGGGATCTCCACCGTCAAAAGCCGGACAGATCTCAAGAACGCAAAGATACGATTGGGTACACGGAGACATGCAGGCTGAATAGGCTGGTAGGATTAATTCCGGGGTTCGGCTCGGAAATATCTGTCAAATCTCACCTGCATGAGGGAAGTCCGGACTGGGACAGCGTTGGTCATGGTGATGGGCTTCGTTGGTGAAGAAAGACGATGCAGGTTGGTTGGTTGCCGGGGAGCTTGAGTTGAGTGAGGGAAGTGAAGTGGGTGAGGTGAAGCGGGGCAATGGAGCCAGGACAGGACAGGACAGGACGGGGTTACAGGGTTGAATGAAGGAAGTGGAAGGAAGTGGTTGATGTGCATATCCAGGTGCATGCATGCATGTGCAGATGCCAGAAAAGAAGAAACCAACGAATCGCATTTCAGAAAAATACAATACTGCCGTACTATAAGGTATAAGATGAAACATATAGATAAATTCAATGATGAGGTTGTAGACTGGGTGTGCTGGGTGCATCAGAAAAAAGCTGGGCGAGAGATGTGAACACCTACCCAGCTATTGAAGCAAAGACTCTCCCTCTCTCGATCTGAGCACGGAATTACACCCCACAAGCCTCACCGTACTTTAAACCCATCAATCCTCCCACCATACACAAGACTCCATAACTCTCTCTACTATAAAGTTACCTACAACCTCCAACCTACGATCTCATACCGAACCCCAGAAAAGTCAATCGTAATCGTACCCTTGAAAAAATGTCAAAAAACAAAATGGCTCGGAGATTTTTCCGTCCTAGCGGAGCCCACGGGCAAAGAAACTCTATTAAACTCTAAATACCCACTCATCTCAAAAATGCGATTCGTTAATTGAGCAACTCCTTCCCCTTCCTACTTACTTTCAATAACAGTAGATCCTATCCTATCCCGAGAAACTCGCGTGGACCTAATTTACGGTAATTTACTACTGTACTGTAGGTTGGTAATCATGGTAAATTAATCTAGGGAGGTGTGTCTTCTAGATGTCCCGTAGAAGGATTGGGGGGGAAGGGAAGGTAAATTTATTGTATTTTATATATATATTAGATCTTGGATTTGAATTTGGATCTCGATCTCAATCTTGGCTTTGATTTTTGATTTAATTTAATTTACCCCGGAGATTGCTGGGAACAGGCTTCGAGATTCTGAAGGCAGGACAGGGCAGGGCAGGGAGACAGGTCAGGGATCGGAGGTTAAGAAAGAACGTCGACGGGTGATCCCCGCGTCCGCTGTCTGTGCGAAATGTGAGAGCGTGAGAGTTCGAGTGCTCGAGAGCTCGCTTGCTTACTTACCTGTCTTTGTCTTGGAGTGTCGTGTGTCTGAAGCGAACGGAGGTGTAGGTAATCTAGGTAAGGGTAATCACTGGGGAGGATGTTTCGTTTCATCCATCCATCCACCGCCTCGCATGCGGGTTGATTCAAAACTGTTTCTGGAGGGTTGGGAAGGCGACGAATCGCATGGGAGGATTCGAGATTTGATGTCCCCTACCTAAGGATTTGAGTTTGTTAGAAGGGGACGAGATCGGATGGGTTTACCGGATGAGGTGAGTGTCTTTGATTGTGGATCAAGGGGGACAGGATATGTTTGCGATTGGTTGATGCTTGTGTTGGGCTGATGTGGGATGTAGTGAGCGAGCTCGGGACTGTTTGTGAGCTCTCCTTGTACATTTGGAAGACTTTTGTTTTCATATCTGTATCCCACAAGGAACCCCCGAAATCAGATCTTCAGATGGAGATTTGGACAGATACGCTATTCATCGATAGTAGTGATTGGGATGCTTGCGATTGGTTGAGGTCTATCTGTATAGGTCGATTCAAGGAAATGTTAAATAATTGAAGGCTACTTGTTCTGTGTTTGAAAGACGAATTGGGTGAGAAGGGAGGTGCATGTAAATGGCAGAGCTCAACTGCGAATCTGCGATTGTCGCGAACGATGCAACGACAGAGGAGGAGCTGTTGGTCCAGTCGCGATAGATCCTCCCAGTTGGATTTTAATTCTCAAACCCCGTAAACTTCAACCTGCCTGACAACAAGCAACGGGGTTTTGCATAAGTCAACTAAATTGGTGCCCATTTGCGTTGGAATTTTTCAATAGTGGATCTTCGGAGCCGCCGTTCCTTCCACGAGTTCACAACACTGAACTGTTCCGCAGTTTACACGAAACGGTCTTAGGCCATGCTTGCTTATTGTGCCAGGAAACTACTGTATTGATTTGCTCATCTATCTTCACCTCTCATGTACTGTACACTCTTCCACCCTCTACCCACCTAAAAACAACGAAGCTCGTCCCTCTAGTCAAGCACCCTCAACTCGCCTCGTCCAAACAGACTCTCCTCGTCTTCTATATCCAATTCAGTCCACCGCCACACCCCTTATGTACCGGACCTACCCTGGCCATACCCAAAAAATCCAGAGAAACCCCCCGGTGGTGGTTGTTGGCCGCCAAATCCACCAAATCCTCCATTGTCTCCTGGTTGTTGCCCCCCCTTGTGGTGTTTTAACCTATCCTGTAGACTTCCTGGAGGAGGCTGATATTGGTTTGGGTTCCTAAATTGGAAGTTTCCGAATCCTCCACCTCTAGATGGAGATGCGCCGAATGATTGTGGAGGAACATTGCCAACCATCTGACTTGGCGAAGGATTGCCCCTCCTCACATTTGTGAACTGATCTCTTTCACTCTGGGTTAACCATCGTACCCCTGTGAAAGGCTCCATGGGATAACCGCGCGAACTGCAACCCTCCCACCAGGAGAAATCCCGAGTTTGCTGCATAGTCCCTTCTTCGCCTTTCGCTATCATCTCATGGGTAACGAAGTGGCTGCGGCCCGTGCATCGATAGCCATCCAGATGTACTTGCTCACCGCATGCCTCCTCAGTATATCTAGTCCAGTTGAAGCCTGCGGGACAAGTCCCAGCAAAAGTCTTTAACTTCTCAGCCACCCACTCCTCCTGTTCTCTCAACTCCTCACCCGTCAGTTCAGCGATCATAGTCTGCTTCTCCGCCATTTCGATATCGCGAGCGTCTGTATATGCCGTTACGAAGTTCGGATTACTCTTGAAAGCCGGACTCTTGGCTATCTTGCTCTCATACTTCACACTCTCGTACTTCTTCGGCTTCGCAGACGGTTCGGGCTTCTTGCTCTTCTCATAATTCTTCTCTGGTTTATTTTCCGGCTTCCTCTCCACTTTCTCCACCTCCTTCACCTCCTTCTCAGGCACCACATACTTACTCTGGAAATCGCTGAAGTCCGGCTCCTCCGTATAGTCCTCATCTTCCTCTACAATCTTCTTCTCCTTTTTAACCTCTTTCTTCTTCTCGCTCTTATACTTCTCACTCTTCACCTCGTTCCTCGCTTTCGGAGCCCGGCTCTCATCCTTGAACATCGCGCTATCGAGCTTCGAACTCTTACCCGCGAAGCGAGTCTCATCTTTGAAATTCTTCGAGCTAAGTCCTGCGACTTCGGACCGGTCTTTTGTGAACATGCTTTTCAGGAGAGAGGTCTTGGGTTCTGTCTTCTCGAGCTTCTTACTGCCGCTACTGCTGGGCTTTCGAGATGCTGAAGGTCGCTCATCGTCGGAGTCGGAGTCGTACTTGGAGGGTTTCTTGGAGGAGGAGGGCTTTCTGGACTTGGAGCTTGGTGCCATATCTTTTGATGTCTTTGTTGAGACGCAAGAGGTGTACGCTGTGGGTATGGTCGAGAGGTCAGTCTTTCCGTCCTTGAAAATGAGGGGAGAGGTGGGAAACTTTTATAGTTTGATCATGTTGGAAAGCTGATCTTACAGTCATCACTAATTTTCGAGTCAGAAACACATTTGTCTATGACTATTCAAACCAGACGATTTCAATATTTTCAATCACTAAAGACTAAAATGCATCATCCTGTGGAGCGGGTGACTGGTGATGTGATCCCTTGGAAAAGCGACTGCTGTCAACAAGGCGACACCCCACGAGTCACGAATTGGACTTCTTATTCACAAATACAAGAACCAATTTCCCATATACAGGATAAGTATGCTTTGTTGTTTCTGTCCAGTACCGCAGTCGCCTTTCAAGCAAATTCCTCTCTGTGACTGAAATTAGGCGAGATCCATGTCAACAATTTACAATATTTACAACTCCTCGACATGTGAAACACCACCTTCAAGTTTGCAACGCCTCCTTCAGAACACTCCCATCAATAAGACTCGCCAAGTCAGCCCTCGAAATCGCACTCCTCCTATCCGTCTTCGCAACCCACGCATCCTCCTCAACCATAACATCCAACAAATCCGCCGCTAGCGTCCCATTAAAGCTATGAATCGGCCAAACACCCTTCAACAGCGTAACATTCATATTCAACGTTGACGCCACCCTCGAATAAACTTTATCAGGCGTAGTATTATATACCGCCTCCGCCTGATTCAGAGCCCGGATATACGCCACGATATTCTTCCTCATCGTCGCATCTTTCAACTTCTCAGCCGTGGTATGCAAATTAAACACCTCCCTATACACCGACCGGTCCTGGAAAATAATCGCATTTCCCCCCAGAGCTTGAGCGGATAATTCAAGCGTCGGCTCCCACATCCCAACAGCATCGACCGTTCCATGTGCAAGCATGTACGGGAAAGTCCCCGCTCCGCACGGCGCAGACATACAAGTACTCCCCGATACAACCGTATAATCCGACTCCTTCAAGCCCACGGTAGCGAGATACTTCTGCACGAAATACGCTGCCGACGTGCTAGGCATCGTACCGATCTTCTTCCCCTTCAAATCCTTCAGCGACGTTATTCCCGACCCGGCCTTCTTATTCGCTACGATTCGGTAGTACACTTCGCAGACCGTGTAGATGATTCGGAGGTTCTTGTGCGTGGCGTAGTTGCGCAGGGCTTGAGTCTCGGCGTTACTGGCGAGGTCGATACTGGTGTCGCTGAAGAGGTTTGGGACGCCGCCGTTGGTGATTGATGCAGTGCCTGTAAAGAAGTCTTTGATTGCGATTGCTTCGGGTGTGTATTCGATAGTTGTGGTTGAACTGGCGATTTTCAACGCGAAGACTTGCACCGTCGCAAGCAACAACAAAACAAAGGTTTTCGAAAGCATAGCGGTTTTTGGTGGAGTCTTATCCAAACCCCAAATTTGAGTTCTTTTTGTTGGAATCAAATTGCAATAGGCCACGATCGACAAAATACTTTTCGTCCAGTTTTTTGGTAACAACGAACCCCATTTTCTTCACCCGGGGAAGAGGAAAAGATGTACATCCACACTCTCATCTCTTCCGGTACTCTCCAACTCACACTGCCGAAAGATCGAGAGCATCACCACTATCAACATTGTTGGTACAAAGTCAGAAGACCCGAGCGAAGTTCTACCACGGCCAATCGAAGCCAAGCTTTCAACTGAAGGCTTGATTTCACTTTAGCCTGACACATACAAATTTGACCAGACCCTAGTATTGCTTGTTTCTTCCATGTGCCCAGAGATTAGGTTTAGAGTTCAACAGCACTTTGGATATATTCCGATATTCTCGTGCCGGGGAGTAAATTGGGGGAAACGCGGGGTCAAACAATTCGCTTGCATCGTAACCAAAAAAGAGAGTATTACTAATTTACGTTTACATACGCGCTGAAGCTCATATAGTCAAGCATGTGTTGATTATCTTACAAAACCAAGTTGTTTGTTACGTGATCTCGCAGCCTCCTACACCTTAGTAACAGTTACATTTTTACTAATAACACTTTTGTGACTTATCTAATTTACTCATTTGAAGGCAGCCAAATGGTTAGTATTTAAGGGAACAGAAAGTACAGTTAAAGGAAGCCTATGCAAGTTCCAGCGAGGGATTATTTATGCCATGAGAGCTACTGTATGCGCCCGCCAAGTTCATGCACGGGCCATTCTAATCCTAGCATGAACCTTCCCATCTCATCTCGCTCGAATGTGTATCAACTGACTTTCACAACCCGAACATGATCTGCCATGCACTCACTTTTAATTCGCCTCCAGCGCCTTAGAGTTACCCCCAAATATAATGCTCTTCAATCCTTTAGTCACCTTCTCTCGCCGTCATTTGGGTCGTTTCGATCTCCTTTTCGAACAATGTCTTCGTGTCCAGATCCTGACTACGAAGATTACTACCGCTACACCAGTGGGCGCTGGCTATGGGACGAGGATTCTCAGCTTCGCGAGCGGTATAAGCGCTTAAATGTGTCTGAGCTCAAGAAGATCGCAGCCAAAGTTATTGGCGCGCAGGCTTGCGTGTCGATTAACAAGCTTGCTGAAGGCGGGTTCAATAAGGTCTTTCGACTTTCCATGGATGATGGCACTATTGTGATTGCACGCATACCAAACCCTAATGCTGGGCCTCCATTCAAGACAACTGCGTCTGAAGTCGCTACCATGGATTTTGTACGTTTGACCCGTTCAGCTTGATTTCGAGGTGCCCAAGCTGATACGATCGAATTCTCAGGCTCGGACCGCCCTTGAGATCCCCGTGCCAAAGGTCTTGTCCTGGAGCGGAGAGGCTGAAAACCCCGTGGAATCAGAGTACATTCTAATGGAGGAAGCTACTGGGAATCAGCTCGGTGAGGTTTGGGATGAGATGGAACTTCATGATAAGTTCAAGATCGTGGACGACATTGTCGCTATCGAGCGAAAGTTTCTGTCTCTATCATTTACTCGGTCTGTTTCTCCAAATCAGTGCAGTTATGTTGGCATAGTTGACGGGGGACCACAGATATGGAAATCTTTACTTCGCGGATGATGCTTTCCCTGGCTGCGAAAAGGCTGAAATCATTGGCGAGGCACCTGAATCCTTGACGAAAGATGTGGAGAACCGATTTGTGATAGGCCTAGCCGTTGATCACGATTTCTGGCACCGAGAACGAGCATCTATGGGTATTGATCGTGGCCCCTGTGAGTTATATCGTATACAAACAAAAATAGCTGTTGTACTAAAAAACTTTACTTTATAGGGAAAAGCCCCCAGGATTATCTTAAAGCAATTGGTCAACGAGAGATTGCCTGGATCGGCAGTCACGCCGTTCAGAAGCCGCCAGGTTCTCTATTTGCAATGTCCGAAGCACAACGCACTCCAGAAGCCCACGTTGTCCTTTATAGAAAGTTTCTGGACGTCGCTGAATATCTGCTGCCCAAGGGAGATCAGATTAGGCCTACCCTATGGCATTGGGATATTCATGCCCCTAACATATTTGTTCATGAAGGCCATGTCACTGCTCTTATCGACTGGCAGGATATATGGGTTGGCCCTTTGTTCCTTCAGGCACGATACCCGCGACTTTGTTAAATACACCGGAGAACTCATGACCAGGCTACCTGACAGCTACGACGCACTTGAAGATGGAGACGAGAAAACGCGTATTCGGACCCAAGTTGAGAAGTCGATTGTCTTCTGGACATACGAAAATGAGACCAAAAACACGAATTCGATCCTCCACGAAATTCTGAGCATAGGTCAAGCGCGTACGAGGCGCGACATCGTGGACTTTTCTGCCAACACGTGGGATGGGGATATCATTCCCTTTCGACAATATCTTATCCGTATAGCACGGTATGTTTGGCCCAATATCCACTGCTTAAAGACAGCCCAGACCGCTAATACACAAGAGCTACAGTCACTGGAACGAGATCAACACTGAAATCCCCTGTCCCATAGAATTCACTGACGAGGAGATTGAAGCACATCTTCGGGATGGGGAAGGCTGGAATGAGAATGCAGACTTCTGGGACTCACTGCAGGGGTTTGTTCATCGCGATGGATGGACATCGAATGAAAACTATGAGCAGGCACTTGAAATATTCGCACAGCTCAGAGAGCAGGGATTGCAGAGCCTGAGTGGCGAGGAACGATCAGCGTTTGAGGAGAGCACACGCTGGGCTGTGAGAAAGTCTGAATAGATTGGACTTGTGTAGTTCAGGGAGACATACATACATGATCTAAACCCACCTGCCCGAAATGCAGACTGGCTCAAGAATTGAAGCAGAGGAAGTCCCACACCGATTCCACGACGCGGAGCGCAGGTAGTATCTATGTTGTATAAGAGCTACACCACTGCTACCTTGTTCCCTTTGTTACCAAGTTTCTTAGCGTTTACCACCTGCTCGAGTTAGCCCTGTCCAGCCAAGACCCCGTCCAGCTGTCAACGGGAGGTAGAATACACTCTTTAGTGCGATTTTAGAAATCACGCAGTATCCGTACTGTCTTCGTCAAGAACGGAGTCAATGCGGTGATGGTATGGAATCTGCACTCGCTAAGGATATCACTCAGCTCGTCACTGGAGGTGTACGCTGATTTCCGCCACCTGGACATGACTCGAGGGCTGTCCAGCGTGTCACTTATTGCAGTTTTTACTGTAATATCAAACGTGGAGGGAACAACAAGAGCACCATTATATTTATCAATGATTTAAATAAACGTTAAGGGTGTATACGAGAAGTGATGCATACCTAGTTAACAGACTACAATGCCTTTTTACCTTTTTGCAAGGCTGTAAATGCGTATAACCTCGAACGTTTGGTCATAACCCCGCAAGAAACTAATTGAACGTTAAAATCAAATACTGCAGCCTCTGCTGAATGCAATAATGTGATAGCGTACTGCGCATGACTCACCGTACCAGTGAGAACAAGGCCGCTAACATTGGCTGTCAATGAGCTTCTTCGGGGTGGAGGTGTGGATCTTTATGGCAAGTCTTCGAACCTAATCCTTTTATGTCCAGTCTCTAATTCGAAGATTGATGTCAGATTACTCGAAGCCTTATACATCGACATCTCAATACTTCCTCAAAACCGCGGAGCAGAAGTTGGTCCACCTACTCCAACAGCAAAACTCGATTGACGATCGCGAAGACGCAATCAAGAAGTTAAAGCGCCGCCGGCTATTTAAATCGATTACTCACAATTTGTCTGCAACAGGTTGAACGATGGCCCTTCACACTCGTGTGCGACGACTTCCGCCCAGGCAGTATGCTTGTCAGGGATGGAAAGATCGTCGCTGTGTTCGATTGGGAATGGACCTACGCCAAACCGTTAGAGCTTTTGCTGTCACCACCACGATGGCTCCTCAAGGACTGGCCAGCAGTTTGGGATTCGGGCCAGCGGGCCAGATACGGGGCGAAGTTTAAGAAATTTGTCGGAATTCTGCAGCAGGAGGAGATGAAAATTGTCAAATCAGGCCCCCTGGTCATGTCGAAGTTGAGGGAGGAATCCTGGAGTTCTGGCGGAAAATTCGAGTACCATCAGCTTCTTGGCGAAGTTTTCCTCTTTGATGAAGACTGGCTATGGGAACGACTTGAAGTAGACTATGTCACCCAGGTGCAGAAATCATTCGATGATGCGAGTATCATTGAGGAAAAACTGGCGGATTTCTTTGCCTATTTGGCAATGAGTGGTCCTGTGCGAGTCTTTGACTATGTGGGCTCGACGTGTTCGTACTGCTGGGCTTGTCTTCACCCAGGGTGGATGGACCACGATATCCGCGGCTGCGTCCAGGTGCCTTGTGACGATTCTGGCATCTCTGTGATGGAGGCTGCTGTTGCATGCCGCTCTAGTTTTACTTACTCGGAGGGTCAAGACATTCACGTCGAATGCGGTGCTCCCTACTACTTTGGCTGTACGGACCATCACTGCCGATATCAGTAGACTGCATATTCAGTGTTCGTCGCAGCAACTGGCAAGGCGAGTCATCTCCACCACGAAGCTCGGAAAACCTTCTCCAAACGTTATAATGTCGACATGGAAAAATTAACGCTAGAAGAACTAGTGGCAGTGATGTCAAGTCCTCATCAGGTAGCTTCAAGAACTATGTCTGCCCTAGTAGGGTCCATCGAGCTCACTCACGATAACGCCGACTCGTCCTTCCAATGGTATTCGCAATACGGCCTATGATACCTGGTATTATCGAAGCCAGACATGAGATGAGGCAAAGCTACAATGCGACCGGGGGGTTGGGGACGGGTGCATCTCAGCGAAAGGTCTGTTTTGAAGATCGCAAGTCTTATACCCCCAGTACTTGTATATTAAGACTCAATTTCGGTAGGCTGTAGTACAAAATGGGATATACCTTAAAGACATGCAATGTTTTAATATCTCTTGGTATATCAGATCCGTACTGGGGTAGGCTGAATTTTCGCCTCGTTGGCGAATTCATCTAGACTCAGGATTAATTTTCCCTTTCGCTGGTTCCGTTTTAGTTTGCGGACATGAGCAAATGCTGCTTTAACCTGAGCTGAGGGTGAGCAGAGCCTAAGTATCTTGAGCATGCCCTGAGTTAGCCTGTGCACTATAATATAGAACTCACTTTGGTCTCCTGTGTGGCCCGGCTATAGTTTCTATATCGAATTTGCCCCGGAGTCCGTTTTTGCTCCTTCATAGTTTCTGCGGGAGTAGATTTTGGATCCCTTTTGTGAAAGAGCTCGTATAGTAGTAATTTAGTCTTATCCCCCCAACTGCCAGAAAAATGGGCCCCCCTGTAAACCCCTGTAGCGAGACCCTAAATGTAGCGAAGAACACTAAAATTACATGTAATCATTAAAACCCAGTGTATTCTACACCTAATTACTATGATACAACGCAAAGCAATTGTTTTTTTTTTTTTTTACAAAGATGGACTGCACATTGTTTACAACCGTAGTGAGAGGCAACTCTCTTCCCTAATTGGTCATTTGGTGCGACCTCACCAAGAGTTACTCTCTTCTTTGGCCGAGGTAGGTCTTGGGAAAGTAGAGTTGTTGATGTTTTTGTTTACCCAGCCTCGCAACGCACAGCCCGAAGACACTATCCCTTCGTCCGCTGAGACATTGCCCACGCTAGCAGGGCTAAGCTGACAAAGTGCCAACTAATGCGCTCATTGACCGAGCCTCATGATCTGGCGAATAGCAGCTTATCGTTTAACTCCCTGCCAGCGTGGGCAGTGTCTCAGCGAACGAAGGGATAGCGAGGCCTGCAACTGCCCCTCAATTTAGCGAGCTTGATGGGTCTTAGTGGTAGATCTGCGCAATTATAGCGTATTAAACGCTAAATCATCCCGTCTTATAGCGACTCGCTTCAGGTGGGACATCCTGGGCAAGTGTGCTTGTCGCAGTTTAAGGGATAGTGATGGCAACCCCTAAAAAAAAGTGTGCCAGATGTGCTTCTGACTGCTTGGCGGATAAGTCAGAATACGGGGGGTTTTGACCTCTGTGGCATGACCTCAGTTCGAGTCACGAGACTTGATCATATGATAGTGTGCTTGCGGTAAAGGTGTTGGGCACCGGCTTAAGGCTTGTCTCAAAGGTTGTCATTGCATGACATGGCTGAGTAAGTCGGGCATCTTCGTAGCTGTATGGTGGGTAGCTAGGCTGTACAAGTTTCGATAGATTGGATCACAGCTTTCCATGCCTCGAGCACATGCCTTTACACAGTCTAAGCTGCACATTTCTGCCCAGTAAACAATGGAGATAGCAACCAGCATGACACAAATTGGGTAACCTTTCGCAAACGATTAAACTGCTGGTCTCTAGAAGCAACTTGGCCACGAACCAACTGGGACGATCCCTTGCCATTTCTACCACGAAGCTTACTGGTATCTCAGTAGTCACATGGAGATTAGGCGGGCAAATTACATAATATTGTATCTTAGTAATTTGCAGTAGATAAGCATTGGCTGAGCAGCAAAGGAAACTCTGATACATATTTGACAACTCCACTGCCTGGTTTACCGATAGACTTAACAACAGACACTTTAAAATGGCGGCCGAGTCCGACTCTTTCGCTGACCCGAGTTGGACGTATTTCTCAGCCGAGAACGATAGCTTCATCAGGACATCCCAGCACTGCCCCGAACAGCCGTATATATCAGTGACCATTATCTCCAGCCAGAATTTGAGCGTTCGGCGTATCGACTTCACAACTATCTCACACGATCAAGGATTCAGCGACAAGGCAGACCAAAATGGCGACACTTACGCTGGTTCCCACACATGGTTCGACGCACGTATCATAACACACTCAGGCCATGATCGTGTGCCTCGCCGATGCATCCAGACCAACGTGTGCGCGAGCTTCGAGTTCAAGACCCATATCAACCGTTGGGATTGGAGAAAAGGTGACGCAGAGGTACGGGAATGGCTAGCAGCTATTCAGACCGGCGATACTGTCCAGGTCATCCCCATGGCTCATTATCCTGCTTGGAACAACTTTGTGCGAGGTGCTAAAATCCAGCTATGGGCGGCTCCTTCGACGGTAGGCAAGGCGCTGCGTCCAGTGATCTCATTGGTCGAACAGAATGACTATAGCGCATACCGTCCATTGCGACATGACCTGAGGGAGATTCGACTTGTCGAGGTCCAGCCGGATAAAAATGTAGGGCCAATCCGCATAATGCTGCGGTATACGTCCTTATCAGACGATGATAGGCTGAGATATGACGCGCTCTCCTATTGCTGGGGCGATGTGGAGGATCTGCAAGAGGTACTGTTGACGGCTCCAGACCACTCGCAACCAAAAGCGATGTTTGTGAATAGAAACTTGCTCTCCGCCTTACAGCAGTTAAGATCGCAGACTGCGCCAAGGACACTATGGATTGACCTGCTTTGCATCAATCAGACAGACATGAAGGAACGTACCTTCCAAGTAGCCCTGATGGGGAAAATCTTCGCATCCGCAGAAACTGTCTGCGTCTGGCTCGGGGAAAGTGACCCGGACGGACATCGAGATTGCCAAATCATACGCTCTATATCTGATCGATACGATCAGACATTGGGCGGACTCGGTGGCGAAGGGCTAGTTGGTGATCCAAAAGACTGGACGGCACTCCCGAAACCACACCTCACGCACGATATTATACGCAACAGCCCAGACGACTGGGGTATCGACTTACAAAATGACCGAGTATTCCAAAAGCCATGGTTTCAACGCGTATGGGTTCTCCAGGAGGTGTGGAACGCCGTTCGCGTCCAAGTTTTTTACGGTTCCGACGAAGTCCAGTGGCAGGCGGTTCTCCAAGCCAACCACTGTTTTAAGAAGCACGGCATAATGAACAGGAATGTGCTCTCATGGCTATGGAATGCTCTTTTCACTATCACACGAGACGAAACTGGATTAGGCTGTGATCGTGCGCCAAGGTCAGATATCCTGACGGTTCTTATCGCAGGGCATAATATGAAGGCGACCGATCCCAGGGACAAGATATTTGCTATGTTAGTGTTTGGCAACGAGACTTACCAAACGGGAGCCCTACCGGAAGAAGTGAGGCCAAATTACGAGAAGAGTGTTACCCTTGTATATGCTGATTTTACGCGGTGGTGGATATTGCACCACAGCTCGTTACGGATCCTCTCAGCGGTACATACGCTCACTGGCCGGTCTTGGGTCAATACTTCGAGTCCCCATGGTTCTCATAATAGCTTCGATCTGTCCCAACGGCCGTCATGGATGCTGTGGCACGAGGGCTTCAGTGAGTGGATGCACGGCACCCTAGCGCTCCACGACCAATGCGGATACCATGCCTCAGGGTGTCGTGTCATTGATCATGACCTCCTACGATCTCTGGCTCTCACCCAACCTAACAATCTTGCGCTACGAGGCGTTAGAGTGAGCGCTATCGCCTCCCTAGCACCGTATCCGTTCTACCAGGACCCGCCACTTTCCCCTCATATGCATGATGCCTTCCTCCGGCTCTTTGACCCAAACGGGTCTATTGGTACTTGGAACTCTTTCAGGATCAGAAGGTCGGTGGGGGAGGTCATCAATATGGCCGACCATAGCAAGAAGTCGAGGGAATGGAATATTCATTATAATTCCCACTGGGACGCATTGCCTCCAAGAGAAGGTGCCGAGGGTCTCCCGACTTGGCTACCTTGCTTAGAGAATTGCATGTTTACTACAGTAGATGGAGGGGTCGGCCTATGTCCTTCGGGGAGTCGAGTGGGAGATTTGGTTGTGGTGCTGCATGGCGGGATGGTTCCGTATCTGCTTCGGCCTAAGATTCCTATTGGAGTAGAGACAGACCGGGAAAGCGTGTGCTCGGGGGAGTTCTACTTTGTTGGGGAGTGTTATTTTGAAGGCTGGATGTATGGTGAGGCTTGTTCTTCGATATCCGACTCGAACACAGAAGTGTTTTTGCTGGCGTAGCTCTCGTATATCTTTGTCAAAACTTGACGAAAGTGATGTAAGAGAATCGAGTTCAGATCAAGTGTAATTGGCTAAAAAGCGAGGAGTAAAAACACGCGACGATGTAGTAAATCTTGCTCGCCCTCGACTTAGTCGACTCGCCTGAGGTACCTGAGCACCCTGAGTAACTCACCCTAAGAAACTTACCCGAGCAACTCACCTGAGCAGGCTTGAGTATCCTGAGCAAGATCTACCTCATGCGTCTTTTTTTATTGGCTTCTTGCTTTGTAGCCAATCTGGCCTCTGTTCTCTCACATCAGTTTTGTCAAGTTTTGGTGACGATGCTCAAGGAGCCCAAACAGGTTCCCAAGAAACCCGAAATGGACACTTTTCAGTACCTACCTAGCGCTTTAACTAACTTTTAACCCTTCTTTTATGCATACCTCTCTCCATCAAATACATCTGAAAATTTCAGGAGGAATCCAGCTACACAGCAGATATCAGTCCAATGTAGAGCCGAGCCAAATCCTCTGGACAGCATAGGATTGCGGAACTCTCCGCAAACCGAGTCTTGGGAAGTTTTACAGCTAGCACATCCGCACATTGGTCCATCTTGATACTTGTTACTGTATCCCGTCTTAAAACTATCATTATTATCTCTTATATAACCTCGAGTGTAGTAGGCGATACTCCATTAAACAAACGACCCTCGCGAAGCGCCACATAGCCAACCCTTCGAAACTTCACACCTGCGTCAACCTTCCTTAATATCAAGCAACTGAGTTCATCGTTTTCTTCCAATCTACGGCAGGATGTAGGGCCAGCACACCATGTCATTCCAGGTAGCGGGCTTTCTCCAAATATCAAGAGAAAGGTTTCCAAATATGCCAAATGATTGATGAATGGTTGTCGAGCACTTCTTTTGGCATCTTTCTGACTGGACGAAGTTAAGAGCGTAAGTGGTAGAAAATATAGAATGTCGCCCTTTGCTTCCGGCTCGTCGTATAAAGCCTCTGCAAAGAATTGTTTGCATGTTTGGGTCTTTGATGAGAACGCGTATCGGAACAATGAAAATGACGCACGATGCCGAAAATCGTCTGAATTATACGCCAGACCACTTTTCGCTGGTATGATTGTCTGGATTAGACCTCGTAGCTCCAGAGACAGAGGCTTAGATGGAGGAGCCAAATATGGAGCTGGAGGTATGAGATTCTCATATAAAACTTCGAAGAACATGACAGCGAGATCCTCTGGCTTGCCGCATGCTCTTACCCTCCGCTCGGGTATGCCCATGCTCAGCTCAGGTTAAAGCAGCGGTTACTTACGTTCGCAGACCAGAACGGAATCAGTGAAAGAGAAATTCGATCTTGAATCTAAGGATATTCATTCCAGTATCTTAACGATACTGCGCTCTGACTTTTATCAAATCGCACACCATAACGCTGTGTTCAAGCATCTACTTATGTTCTACCATCTCCGCAACTGCACCCTTCTCATCAGCAGCCTCCATATCCTTCCCGAACTTCAAACCCGCCTCCGTCGGTCTATCAAAAATCCAAGCAATTTCCTCCAACGAAGGCCCCTTCGTCTCTGGATAAAGCCAAAACACCACACCCCATTCAACCACAACCCACGCAATGAAGATAGTATAGAACTTCCAATTCATATCGTCAAGCCCGACCGGAATCGCAAACGTCGAGAGCAGAATGAATGCCAGCGTCCAGAACTGGAAGACCGCCATGCCTCGAAGTCGTAAGTTGTAAGGTACGATCTCGGTGATGTAGAGGCCTAGATTGCCATTGAGCCCTAGGTTGTATGCGGGTGAGAACAGGTATAGAAATGCGACTACAGCGTAGCCTGCAGAGCGATTGGATGGGTTCTGTGCGAAGACCGCGCTGCCTGCTGTTATGGCCACCAAACAGACGAGGACACACCCCAGACTCCACAAGAATAAAGTTCGACGACCTAACTTGGCTGGCAAGGTGGCAAAGTACAACGCGGAGAACCATGATAGCATCTGCGAAGTTGCGTTGATGAGTGTTTGTTGCAAGCTTGTCTTCAGTCCAGCAGACGTCAAGATCGGTGCCAAGTAGTAGGATATGAAAGCGTTACCAGACATCTGACTGATGCAGGCGCACCAAAACAGAATGAACAGTCGAAGACGGTTACCAGGCGTTCGGACAAACTCGAGATAGTTCTTCCACCAGCTCCCACGATCATTAGCTCTATCTTCGGCAAGAGTATCAACAATTTCGTTGTACTCGAACTGCACTAGGGGATCCTCGGCATTGCCCTCTGCATGGTACTTGGCCAACATGTTCAATGCCTCCGGTGCTCTGTCTCGAGATATCAGCCATCTTGGGCTCTCGGGAACAAACCAGATCCCAAGAAGTTGAATGATAGATGGAAGTCCTTGCATAGCAGAAGGTATGCGCCACGAGGCTGTACCATCAATTCTGAAAGTGCCGAAGGTCGTCCAAGCAGCGATGATCGACCCAAGAGCGTAAGAAGTCTGGAAAAGTGCCGTCGCAGTCGTCCTATGGTGGGGATGGGCGATTTCCGTGATGAGCGGTGCACCAGAGGCATTGATCAAAACGCTACCAGCGCCGATGATGCCACGGGATACAACAAACATTGAGATGTTGACTGCTGCTCCTTGTAATGCCGCCCCGAGACAACATGTCAACGCACCGGCTGCGATGCCTGCTCGGCGTCCATATCTATCACTGATGGAGGAGATGAATGGGACTGCGATGAGACCACCGATAGGATATGCGCCGTTGAAGAGACCGAGAGTTACACCAGTCGGTTGTCCGAAGTAGCTTCGCCATTTGTCGACTGCTTGAAGGCCATTCATCATTGAGCCATCGAAACTACAGAAAACAGTCAGTCACTCGGAACTAAAAAATATCTCAATCTGAGGCTCATTGTCCGATGTTAACTCCACGTACCCGAGTGTGAAAATTGACAAGAGGGGGAAGAATAACAGAAGATTCAATGTCCGGAGGTTCTTGTGTTTCCACCATTTTTTATGGTCGATTGTTCCCTGAGGCATGGCCATGGAAGCTACTTCTCGCAGCACCGCGGTGGATTTGCCTCCTTCGGGCAACACTGAAGCACCAGCCATCTTGTCGAAGACTCGTAGGCAATGAAAGCTCAATCAAAACGATTATTTGAGGATTTCCAACCTGCGTCGAATATTACTCCGGGTGAAATTGGAACTGCTTTAAAGGAATCGGTTGATGGTAGAATCAGGACTTCTTGATACGAGTCTGGCCACAAAGCAGGGGAGGACCAGAACATATTATGTTATTTAGTTGGATCTCCAAGAACGAAGATAAAACACAATTCTTCGTCTTCGGCAGTAGCTAGCCCGATAGTGGTCAATTCGCCATCCATTTCTGTTCGAAAACAGCTCCTGCAATGGCTTTTTTGAAACTGCACTTGGAGATTATTACCCCAGAATGTCTTCTGCAAGTGCGGAGATCTGCTGGGAAGCCGAGGAATAACCACAAGTAGGAGTCAAAGCACATATTATAATTACCACCTATCTTAGGAACATGTGCTTAGCTTACCGGTAAGGAGTGTTGTTGGTCCCATTCCCCAGTTTTTGCCAGATTCAACCCCACCTACCCCACCCCATCATTGCTTTGGCCTGGATCTGCGGCCTGCTTACTGCTGCCAATGCGAACCAAACCAAATCAAGTTCTTGATCATATACATTGTTGTGTATTGTGTATGTATCGAGCCACTGTCTAGGTTACAGAACCAAATGTTTTCCTCTAGAGTTAAGTGTGGAATTTCACGCTATGAATATCAACTGTACGACGCCTCAACCTCTCGTTGGGCGCGAAGGGTGCCTTTTTATCAACAGTTCTTTGACTTGTGTTTGGACAACGTGTGTAAGTTTCGTGCCACTATCCTTCGGAGACTGAACTTCCTGTGGCTACTTACTCCCTTTCCGACATCCGGGATCCAGATGTCGCATTTCACTTCGAGTCAAAATAGGGATAGATCTGCAGCCGTTGAAACTGGAACCCGGAGTTCACCCGAACTGTGGCTTAAGAACTGCCGGAGCATATACTGTTCTTCCTCCGGAGCCGAAGTAAAGCCAACCGAGATCCAATAGCACGAGAAGATATCAATATTGTCACACCAAACAAACACTATGCGGAAATGTACCGCAGAGGTTGATCAAGCCACCAAGCCCCAGATTCTTCAATTCGGTATTATAAAGACCGAATATCAGACTTATTCCCCCTCTTCTCCATGTTACATGTCCGGGGTTGCCTCAAGATCTGGTTGCGTTGGAAGCGCCAAGGTATTGATGTCTCCAAGCCCGAAGTTCAACCGTGCACGGAGATCAACAGGTCATCGAGTGGGAGATAGGAAGGGCATGATACACGGCTCAGTAAGTTGCAATGCCGTGTCATATTCTTGGAATTGGAACTATTTCACGCCACTCTTTCATTTATTTGGGGGTAGCTTGTACGCTTCTCAGAAATACATTTGGCTCGGTGCAGTTCAGGAGAGCAATCCGAGAAATCCGAGCAATCCGAGACTTGCGTTGAGACTACCCAGGGGCTTACATCTCTAGACTGCAGCTTGACTCTTGAGAATTCATCAACGTCTTAGACCACGTCAAGCCTTCAGAGCACAATAGGCATCAATCTCGTTCAGAATTCTTTGAGGTAGAACCATCATTGCCACTCTACAACCCAGCCCGTGGAATCCCCCGACCCACGCTGTAATCCAGCATGTCACTTCACGATCGTTCTTGGATCTGGAACTCTCAATGGAAAGAAAGTCCCAGCGAAACTTCGGCAGGTGGTTTCGTTCACTTCAGACGAGGGATAGATCTCGCTGAGTGTCCATCACAGCCAATTTTCATCTCCATCACCGCCGATACTCGGTACAAGCTCTCCATCAATTCGACATTCGTGCATTATGGCCCCGTGAAAGGAGATTCCCAGGTATGGTATTTCGATGAGTTAGACATACAGCCCTATCTGAAAACGGGACGAAACATCTTCATGGTTCGAGTTCTTCGACTTTATCATGGGACTCGATTCGGGACAAGCTTCCCTCGGATGGCACAGGGTGGCTTGCGCATACAAAATTCTCGCGATCTTAATGATCCGCCGGTGGGTTTCAATGTGGAAACAAACGAAAAATGGGAAACCGCCGTTGATTTATCATCTACCCTGCCTATCCTCGAAGATGACATGTTTCTCCACATCTTCGAAGAAGTGAATTTGAGAAAATCGGGAACGATGCAGTGGATACCGGCCACACCTCACAAGATATTTACAGCATTTGGACTTGCATCGCCATGGCACCTTACACTGCGCCAAATACCATTTCAGAGCCTTCGTCCAGCAGCTTTCTCGGCAGTACATAATGTTCGCAGCAGTCAAAATGGTATTGGAGAAAGTGAGTGGAGAAACTGCCTTCTTGGAGCTGCTGGACAGACGAATCCGATCCATTTATCTGCCGGAACGAAACACCATGTGGAGATCGAGGCCAACCACCACCTCACGGCGTTCCTCTCATTCAAATTTACCCGACCACAGACTTCGGGGTCTCAACTCAAAATCACGTACTCAGAGTGTTTTGAGGACACCCCCGATAGTCCGCACTTCCGTCGCAAGGGTGATCGTCGTGACACAAGCAAGAAACTTTTTGGTCCATACGATACTTTCAAATTCAGTGGAGTCGACATTGGAAGTGATGATGCGGGAGCGGGGTTCCATGGAGCAGGAGACAACCTGGAGGTGTTTACACCCTTTCATTTTCGCACCTTCCGGTTCATCACCCTGGACATCGAGGTTGCAGCAGATTCAGATCTGATTTTCCACGGTGTTGACGTTACACGGACAAATTATCCACTAGAAATCAAGTCGCACATTTCCACAGAGGAGGTGGATCAGGGCTTGCCAGTGAAGAGATTATGGGATACGAGCGTTCTCACACTCGAGAATTGTATACACGACTGCTACGAAGACTGTCCATTTTACGAGCAACTCCAATACGCGATGGACACTCGCAGTTCAGCTCTATTCATGTATTACCTCTCTGGCGACGACCGCCTCGCCCGTCAAGCAATCGCGCAGATCCGAAATTCATTCCAGCCAGCTCTCGGGCTGACAGCGAGTCGTGCCCCCTGCGAACACCTTCAAATCATTCCAAATTTCTCATTATTCTGGATTTGTATGGTGGTAGATCACTTTCAGCATTACGGAGACATGGCGTTCACGTCTGAGTTCCTTCCAATTTGCGATGCTGTGCTAGACTCATTCAAACGGAGAATTGACCCAGAGCTGGGACTAGTTAGATGTTACGAGATAGATGACTTTTGGGATTTTGTTGACTGGACCGAAGCGTGGAAGCCAAGAGGTATCCCGCCAGCAGGACGACGCACAGGATTCCAAACATTCTCGAGCTCGTTATATGCATACACACTACAACAGCTGGCTCCTGTGTTACAATCGGCTGAAAGAGAGGGAATGTCTCATGAGTATAAAGAACGTGCAGTCAGTGTGCTCAGCTCTCTTCGGCAACATTGTTTCGACGGTGAATTCTTCACTGACGGTCTCGCAACGAATGCTCCATCCAGCGAGTATAGCCAACATAGCCAAGTATGGGCCATTCTGAGCGGCGCCATAACTGGTGTTGATGCGCAGGATCTACTCCGCAAAACTCTATCAAAGCAAGAGTTCACAACACCATCTATCGCAATGTCCTTCTACACCTTGAGAGCACTATCACTTGTCGGCGGAGACTTGTACGATAAACATTTCCACGACTTCTGGACTCCATGGACCGATCAACTTTCCAACAATGTCACGACGTGGGTTGAGGACAATGTATCTCAGCGCTCAGACTGTCATGCGTGGGGTAGTGCTCCAATTTACGAATTCACCGCCGAGGTCGTGGGATTGATGCCCCTGAAACCTGGCTGGAAGTCTATCTCGTTCAAACCTAGACTGGGTCTGTTTAAAAATATGGACGCTAAGGTACCTATTCCGATGGAAGGGACAACGGAAATGGCAGTCGCACATGTTCGCTGGGAACGGGAAGATATGGACGTTGTAGGCTTATCGCTGAACGTGAAGAAGCCGTCAGGCGAAGTCTTCGACGTTCCAGTTGCTTTAAAACTGCCTGGCGTGGAGGAGGAGCTTGTTATGAGTTCCTTCCAGAGGGAGCATCAAACGAGTGGGGTGAAGAGAGCAATATAAATGAGAGAGTCGACGGGCATTGTTGATTCAAAATAGTTGCTATTAACAAAAGCATGAATATCCGAATATCAAATTACTTGGTTTTATGTACAAATGGATCGGTCATTTAATACTAGCCGACTTGTGAGATTTTCGCGGCATATTTACCTACCCCAGCTGCTCCTGTGAATCCTTGAAAGACAACTTTTCATGTTTCCTAAGCCCCAAAACTACCTCTTCTGTGCCACCCCAGAGGTAAGTTTGTTCAACCTCCAGGGTTTTGCCAATCAAACACACTTCCAGTCATCCTCATTGTTCGTCTCCCCACTCCCTTGATACTGATTCCTCGCAGGCCACTTGCAATGCTTCCTCTTGTAACCAACACCAGCCTGGGGGTTTCCACCCACAAAAGCGGTCCCAGTAATACTCTCGGGTGCATTTCCCTTCTCCACCCACTCCACCATCCTCATCAGCACATTCTCCTGCGGATCCAATGACGCGAAGTTCCTCGCCATGTTCCCAATATTCGCCGCCCCTGGTCCTCCTGCACAATGAGCCATTCCAGAGACGCCGAAGTAGCGGTAAAAGTCATCAAGCTCAGCTGGCGCAATACCCATGGTATCTGAAACATGTTGGTAGTATCTTGGGGAGTTTTCGCTGGAGATGACTTGATCGGCCAAGCCGTGGTAGTGAAGTAATTTCCCACCCTTCTTTTGGAAAGCGGAGAGATCGCCTTCAAATGTCTCGATGTTGAATCTGTTCATGCTGGAGGATAGGATGTAGTCTGCTGGAGTAAGGGACATTGGGTCCCAGGTAGGGTCGTTGAAAATCGCATATTCAAACCAGTCAGCTGCGCCGAATCGTTGCCCGAGGAAGTATGTTTGTGGGGCCCCGGTGTTTTCAGCACCTGGTTGTAGACGTGGGTAGACAAGATCTCCATTTGCATCGAGAAGTGGTGAGTAGATGCTCTTCAAGGTTTGTACTTGTGTTGGAGTTAGGCAGTTGGTAGTGTTTCCGGATACGTTGGTGCCGTTTATGGATATGCCACAGGTGAGGCCTTCGGGGTTGTATTCACAAAGATCTGGTGATTCCAAGATGCCATCGACAAGGCCGTCGTTTCCGTCACATCTGACCAGGAGGTTAGTATCCGCATCTTTCAAAACGCGTTGAGATCAAAATCGAGAACCAAACCCAGAGCTCCCGAGTCCCAGAGCAGGCAAAAGGGAATGAGACATACTGGCTCATAATATCTTGAGCAATCACTGGCCACATTTCCACAGGGATGAAGGTAGGTGATCCAGGGAGACCATTCAATGGCAACATATGCGAACTCCAAGACGTGAGATTATTGAAAGCCATAGCAGGAGCTCCAGCAACAATACCATCAAAGTCTTCTGGAAACGTTTGCGCCTCCTTCATACCCTGCCGTCCTCCAGTAGAACACCCTAGATAATAACTCTTGGAGTGCTCAGATCCGTAAAAAGATGCGCTAATCTTCTTTCCAACAACAACACCAGTGTGAAGTGCACGGTAGGCATAATCCTCAACGACATCAGCATTGTTCAAGAAAGACTCTCCTGTCATTCCGTTGTGACCGTTGTTTGTGCCGACTGTTGCGAAGCCCAGGGATGTTGCGTAGTCGAGGTCTTCGTATTGAATGCAACCACCTAGGCCACCATTGCCAGTGCTGAGGAATCGTCCTGTCCAATTGGACGGAAGCCAAGCTTCCATTGAAATGCTGGACCGGTTGGAAGTTGCGATAGTCAAGGTGACTCGACACATGTCAACGGAGACAGATTGAGAAGAGCGGCCGCAAGAAGGGTCGCCATTTGGGAATTGTAGAGTTGATCCTGCGCTTACCAGTGCCGAGGAGGAGACGTTGCCATGTGGGATGTTCAAAGAAGATGCCAATGCAGTGCACTTTGAACTGAAGTCATTGGTAGCATTGGCAGGTGCACCATAGGCACTTTGTGCAAGGCTCGCAAGGAAGATGAGGGTCGTAGACCGCATTTTGAAAGAATTTATCGGGTCAAGAGAGGCCAAAGGAAAAAGTAATGGAAAGACAGTTGGCTGACTTTTCTGATCCAAGTGGTGGACTCAGCCAAGTTATATACAACTCTTGTTATTTTGAGCCATTCTTCTGATTATTCCCTGACACTGCTCCTTGCCCAACCGGATATTGCCTCTGACATCCAGGAGCAAGTCCTATGTGGCGCGGGTATACATCGGCTATGCTTGATCCTCTGTGGTGAGGAGATACACCGGCTACCTTGTGCTTGACTTGTAACGGTCGACTAAGCTTTAAGCGAACTCCTATTTGGATAACTGCCGGCATGCTAAGGTGAGATCATCACACCTGTTGCACCACTGGCTAAATCCCGGAGAGGCATCTGCCTCCGTGATCTGCTCCCACAAATCCTAGGATTGTCTTATTGTTGTACAGAATGCGACAAGTATGCATCCCCGGTTTTGGAAGTTAAGAACATTCCTGTCGAGGGTTTGAGATTGGACAACCCCGCACAGCCACATTTTGATGGAGTGGATATCAATGAAGAGATTTCTATCATTTGAACTTGAAAGAACGCAAAGTAAAGCGGAAATAATTTGGAAAGAAGGGTACTTTGGACACTCACCTCGAATATAGCGTCATCATTGACGTTGTTTACTGCCTCATTGCCAAATCTTTCCTTGAGGTTTGCGGAGAAGTCTTGTTTTGGTCACAATTCCACTGTAGAGAAAGCAATGAAGGGAGTTTTGGTTTGAAGCACTCATTAGTGCGAGTCATGGAAGCTGCCCTGTTTTTCCGATACCATTCACTCCAAGGCTCAACCCCGGGACTTGGGGAGGAATCTGAGTCCGACTTGAGCTTGACATCCCATTTTAACACCTAGGACTCAAAAATCTTGACGTCAAAAAGAGGGGTTGATATTTAATAGACCAGAATCAACTCCCACTTTGTGTAAATGATGTGCGGTTAGTGCGATATGTATGTTAAAGTTCTTGTCTAGATTATTTAAGCTCAAGAGGGATCTTGTCCCACCTAAATCAAATTAGGGTTTGACTTTGACTCAAACTTTCCTAACCATATTCTGACTACTGCGATGGGAGAAATGCAACGATACATCTCACCGGGTTTGGCCGAAGTTTACTCGACTCGACATGACTTCAATTTAATCACGGGCCAAGGCATCCACAATGGTCCCCTCCGTGGATTTTTGAAGTGACAGTTTCTGGGGGGAGTTTCGGAATATGCAGCCTGCTTACCCGCTGCCCCTGAGACCGAGATGCACGGAATCCGCCGATGAAAGTGCAAGTACAAGCGAGCTTCTTCGTTTCATCAAGTACCGACGCAAGAGTGGGTTGGGGGAGAGAGAAGGATTGGCAAATCTTCTGGAACCTTCATCTAAAAGTAGCGTAGCAAGCAGGCCTGATTAGTTCATAACCACAGGCCTGAGATCCTACAAGAAAAACTTTGTTGCATTTCTTCACTGTCAAGCACAAGCAAGACCTAGAAATACATCGTTGGCATATATATCGACGTTCATTTCCTTCATCTCCCACCCTGCCTTTCTAGAGCTGAGAAACTCCGACTGGCATTTTCTCCTGCAGGCACACGCTGATATATCTTTGGAACCCAACACTTTCTGGCTTCGAGCTTAATAGCCTCTTGAACTGAAATTAGATACTTCGAGAATTCTTCGAGACCAGAAACCTTGGTGCTAGCAACCTGCAGATGCGACCTGTCTTCGGCCACAACGCCCCTAGTAGGGATGGTGTGCCCAACATCCAAGGAGATGTTTGACAGGAGGAGGACATCTACCGTGCCGGGTGTTGACAACGGCTAAGAAGATGTTTTTTTGGTGGTCCATGACGTTAGATTTGCCGTCATAGTTCCGCATCGCCCGGCCTGACGAGCCTTGAAGCTGTGAGTGACTTGACGTCTTATGGGAATATTCTTTATGTTTGTTGAGACTGTGGTAACTGTGGAACGGAGTTTGCTTTGTGAAGGAGTCACGTGCTAGCTGTATTTGCTTCAAGGTTTTATGTCCGAATAAAAGTTAAATAGCAGGAAATTTCATGTCTCAAACGAAATGTTTCCTTGAGAAATCTCAGTTCGGCTCCTTTGGAATCATTCCTAGAAGTAGCGTTGAAAATTCACTGCTGTGAGCCAATCTTGATAGAGGTTCTAAGGAAAAAGGTGGAAAGAGGCCCCCTTGATTAAGGAACTGTAACTTCTCGAGAATTGGCTTTGGGTGGAAGATACAATTTCAATTTCCATGTATATTTACTCCTAGGAATTTCACTAGTGTAATTACTGCTCAAGGCACAGTCTAATAATTATTGCGAGCCAGGGAGATCATGTCCATGCCCCTTCCCTTGTTCCTTGGGGCCAGCTAGTCCCCATTCAACAGCTTTGTTAGTTGGTACTCGTCTTCCTCGGCCTCTTCCCCTCCCCACCTAGCCCACAGCCATCTTCCTCACAATCACGAACGCCTCCCAAGATCTAACATTCGGAATCTTCGCTGTCTCTCGCATATCCATTTACTCCTTCTATCAATTCTGCGCGCTTCTTCCCGTCAATCCAGGCCCATTCAATTCGCTATGAACATGCCCTCTTGCAGTAATAAAAAAAGACTTGCAACAACAAAGAAGCATGTCTACTTTCCGGTACGGCCTACGGCAACTAAAGTTCTATTCCATCAACAAGCTTCAGAACATGATTAAAGAATTCCTTCGTTTACACTCCATTTAAAGCACGACTTTTCTTCGCTCGATACTCCATTGTTGTTCTGCTGAGCGAGGGAACAAAAAATCGCAAGCGGTGTCACAACTAACCACCACCAGTTCCTCCCATAACCCCAATGCGCTGGGTTTAATCTGTGGCTTTTGAGTATGACATCCTGCAAAGGTCTCATTACGAATATCAAACTACATAATCCACCATTCCATCGCAACTAACATCAGGCTCGTCTCCTCAAATGCTAAAACCCCCCTCACCCCCTCTACCCTCCATACCCTTCCACTCCAACTCAACCCCTATCTATACAACTCCTTCGGATCCCACAAAACAACACTCAGAATCCTACACGCAGGCATATGTTCAACTCCCGGACCATGACGACACGCATACACAACCTCACCAGTCCGGGACAAGATTCCCATCTGCTCGTGTGTCGAATCTATGGCCGTTAAGTGATTTTCGTGGCGTGAGATGCAGATTTCGCATCGCCTCCAGAAGCCGCACTTGCAGTGGGTGTAGATCAGTGGCGCCATTTTTCTTTTTCGTTTTCGTGTTGGAGCTTGTGTTTGTGTTTGTGCTTTGTGTTGCGCTCTTTGCTGTTCTTGGGCGATAATTTGTGAACTTATTAGTTTAGTTTTTGCTTGTTGGGAGAGTAGATGTTTGGTTTCCAAACAGAAAAGAGAAAAGCGGGGAGCCTGCTGGGTTATATACTTCTCTTTTGAAGTCCAGAAGGTTCGGTTTATATTATGAGCGCCCTTTTTATGATTTAGAATACACCACCCCGTTGGCTGAGTGTCTTGAAACCATTTTCCCAAATACGGAGGTAAGATGGCTTTGATGAGGAGAGTCATTTGCTGCCTCCCTTCGTCGATGCCGTGAATATCACAGCAGATAGGCAAGAGATGAGCTGAGGATTAATAAACTAACGGGTATCGTACCCATTCGCAAAGCAATCCTTAGCAACAACTTCAATCAATCAAACAACACAAGCCATGTTAAAAGTCAAATAACTTCGGTCAAAATTTCTTTACATGAGCAAAGCGTCAGCCAGCTCGTGGATTCTACTCTACAACAACCTGTCTGATATACACTCTCCGAATTTATCCACGCAATGTGTACTGATGGTCTTCCTTGCATGCCATATTTATCTGTATGTGCATGTATACGTCTCGAAAACGATTCGGAGCCCCAACGCCCATCCAGTCAACTCCAAAGCCAAGCAAGTGGTAGAGACACCAGAGACATCCATCTATCAGATATCCAGCCGAAAACGCCATCGCTTGACGCAAATCAAAGACCAAAGACCAAAACAAAAACGCCACTAACCCATCCTATCATACACCCCCCATTAACCCATCGAAACATCCATGCCTTCGCCCTCTGCGTCCCCTCCGACCTCCACAAACCCCGCTCCGATAACAGCCCACCACCACTCTCCCACCGTCCATCCCTCACTCGCACCAAGACCCTCCCCAAGCCTATGGAACAAGCCCACCTCGCTCCCCCACTGCATCAATAAGTTCCACTCCCATTCCTCCAGTGTACTCTTGAAACTCTCCTTCAGACCCTGAACCGTAACGCCAGATCTCAGCGCAACGACCTGTCCCACCGCAGCGAGGATCCGGTACCAGATACGCAAGATCGGCTTCTCGGTCAATCCGTACCAAATCGGAATCTCGCCATTCTCACCACCTCTTGGAGGGTCACGGAACATGATATTCGAGAGGGTAGGATTGGAATCGTCGTAGATATAGGAAGAGGTAGGGTAGATATCGATATTGAATCTCAATCTCTCTCTTGGGATCTTCTTCGTCTCGTACCCGCCGTCTCCAAGACCGAATTTGTTCATGGGGATGTTGGGGCCGTGGAAGCGGATTCGGCCGTGCGCTTGTAGGGAGGTGAGGCACACGATTGTTCCTTCGTTGGCGAAGTAGTCTGCTTTGATACATTGCATGCCTGAGCGGAACTGTGCGTCCATCCATCGCTTGAAATTGACTGCTTCAACGAACTGTGTTTCCTTCATGTGGCGGCGCAAGCTGACGGACCAGGTATCGTGGATCTCGTAGATGCGACCATTCTTAGCCTTGTTGAGAGCACGCTTCTTGACAACCTTCTGAGTAACCAAACTGTTGAGAACTTCTGCCAACATCGATTTGCTGAATGAACTCATCTTTGCCTTAGCAAGCTGAGTGTCCCAGTCTTCGTTTGGCGTGATGGCTGCGACACGCACCCAAGATCTGGCCACTGTGAAATAATCGATATCTTCTACGTGGCGGCGCTTGCGTGGTTGAAGGGGGATGGAATGCGCGACTCCTGATGAAGCCATGATGCGCTTGTAGACCGCAGTCGTGATACTGAAGTAGTTTTCTCTCCAAGGGCAGCCTTCGTCGTTCGTTTCTCTGAGCTCGAATTCCTCTGCTACTTCTTCTCGTGTGGCAGGAAGCACGATCGTCTTGTTGCCAAGTGAGGAGTTGGTGTTCGCCATCACCCAATCGACGAGATCGCCCCATGCGTATTCGGCCAGGTGCTCGTAATCAATCGGTGGGATTTCGCCAGTCTGGTAGGCAGCAAGGAACTTGTCTCGGAAGGCATCTTCCAGCTTGAGGATAGCAGACTTCTTTCGCGTGAGGATACCATTCCAAACTTTCTTGAGGAAGTTTAGGGAATAATCCGGGAACAACTGTGCAACGAGAATCCAGTCGACTTGGAGATCCAAACCACCGGCCAAGATTCGAATGACCATACAAGCAACTGAGAAACGACTCTCCACCTCTGGGAGCATAACATTACTCCCAAGATTTCGCGATCGCTTCAAGGTCGACTCGTTAGGTACACCGATCTCAACACCAAAGAACTTTCCAGCTGCGGCAGGATCATCAAAGAGGTCAACAAAGTCTTGTGGCAAAGCTGTGTGTTGTCGAACGTAGCTGTACTTGTCCGCTTTGACTTGCTTGTTCTGCTTGGGTGTCATTCGTTGACGCTTTCGTTTAGGCTTCTCAACCATGTCAACCTCCATCTCCACATCTGAATTCAGATCCACGACCTCTGGGTCAGCATCATATGTTGGAATCCATCCACAATCTTCTTTGAGGCTAGAGAATGGAAGATTCTCTATGCTAAAGGCAGTGGCATCATCCCATCTGAAGTTATAATCAGCTGGGCGATAAATATCCAGCTGATTGACAGTCCACGAGCTAAGCCCCGGTTCTTGGTCTTCGTCAATGGGAGAAGCAGTGATAAACACAAGGTTGCCGTAATTTGGGGAGTAGTTGAAAACATCCTCTCCGTTTGGTGCACTCAATCCGAACGATGCTGGAAGAGTATCTAAACCCGGATTATTTGGAGCATCTCCTGTCAACTTCTTTGGCTCGTAGAAGTTCAAGATGTCAACCTCAGAGAATTTGGGCTTTCCTCCGGATTTCGTGGATGGCAAATTCCTGGAACGTCCTCCAGATATCTTCGGATCATTCATATTCGACACGAAAACTTGCTTGGGGAAGTTGCGCGAATACTGTCGAGTAGGCTTACCAGTAGCCCTTGATATCTTTAAAGGAAGAACATCCTCATCTGTATCCTCAGCTTCGGCGAAACGAACCGATGCACCACCACGTCTCTTTCGCTTGGGCGCAGGCTCATCTTCGTCATCATGAGACAAGGCAGAAGCTCTTCTCTTCTTTTTAGCGGAGAGGTTGAGTATTGGAAGACCAGTGGTTTCGTCGATAGGCTTGCCGGACTTCATTGCCCCTAGAAGGTGTACGGATGGTACTGCCGGAAGGTTGACTCTGTTATGAACCGGAGGGTAGATGATTGGACGATGGCTATTCTCTACACGATCGAGGTATTTTTGCAGATTTGGGTTGCCTTCTGCTCTGCGAGCTGGTCGAGAGTAGATAGGCTTGACTCCGTGACCAAAAGGTCTGACTGACCAGGCTCCGTCCGGGGCTTGCATGAAAGTGATTGGCTCTGCAAGGCGCTGGTGTCTAGAGTAATTGGTTCTAGTCGAATGCCTTCCAGACTGCCCGTTGGTGATCCCGGGGACCTGTAACACAACTGGAGTTTGGTCCCAGGCACCGGTTATGGTATTTGGCATGAATGCCGGAGCGTGGTCCCAACAGAGTTGCTTGGTGGCAGCTAGTTCCTTATTACGCAATCTCTTCTCCTCATTGCGCTTTACCCGCACCGCAGCTGTGAGATCGTTTTCTTTCTTCGCCTTGAGGTTCCAGGGGTATGGATTCTCACCACCAGCTCTGATAAGGTCGAATCGTCGTCGTACACCTTCTGAGATTTTGGCATTATGACCTGCCTTTCGTTCCGATTTCACACCACCACTCGACTTGCGGGCTCGCTTTTTAGAAGTCTTCGCACCGGAGAGTGCGGAAACTGTATCGTCCTCTTCGTCTAGATCTGTGTCGCTGTCGCTGTCACTGGCCTGACTTCCAGTTTCGGTAGCCTGAACCTCTATCTCGAAGTCGTCCTCGTCGGATTCATTACTGAAGTCGAGAACTGGAGATGATTCTCCTTCATCGTCGTTGGAATCAGCTATCGCAGTCAAGCTTGGGAGCAAGCGGGCAGCGACTGCCTGCAGCTTGTCGAGAACGGAGGGTGGAGGTGCTAATTGCGAGGGAACATAGCACTTGGGATGACTCTCTTGAACCAATTCCTTCATCAGATCAGCGCGTTCGGTTCTCATGTCAAGCCCCTTCGTTGTGAGAATGCTACGGGTGATAGCTCGAGGGTTGCGATTCCGATCCTTGAATTCGAATTCCACTCTGGTGAATTTCTTAGACTCCACGAGCTCGTCCACAGCCTTGACGCAAAGCTTGGATTCTGGTAGAATGGCTGTGAGGGGCTGTTGTTTTAACCAGATGGCCACACTGGCGAACCAGACACTTTTTTCGGCCGGAAACATGCCCTCGTTTCTCTCGACTAAATTCGTCACCACCTCCTCGTACCACTTGCCGTTCAATTCCTTGCAGTTCATGTCGGTTGCGATGTCGTTGGCAGTCGTCAACTGGGAGGTAGGGGTGATTGCGAGACCAAATATTTCCTCTTGGCCATCCCGGATTCTATTAGCAAAGTCTCTGACAATCTGGTCAGCAACTTCAGCTTCGCGATGCAAGGCTTTGTATGCCTTCGCAGGCTTGGGCGCCGCTGGAACTTTAGACGAAATCTTTCCATGCTTCTCAAACCATTCTACAACAGACGTATCGCTATCTCCATTTGCGTCTTCATCTGCAATTGGTGTTGATTTTGGCTTTCTTGCCGAGCGTGGTGGTCGAGGTGTTTGCGAGTCGTCTCTACTGGCAGATCTCCGAGTCTTGCCTGTTTCATATCCAGTAGTAGCATTGTTGCGAGCCCAATCAAAAATCGAATCATCGCTATCACCATCCGCATCCACATCTTCCTCTTCGACACGCTTCGGCTTTCTAGCAGGGCGTGCTGAACGAGGTGCTTCCGAGCCATCTGATTCGTACACTCTATCAACAGTAACCTTTCTTGCCGATCGAGGTATGAGAACAGGTTCA
Organism: Cadophora sp. M221; assembly: GCA_017366145.1. Taxonomy (NCBI): domain Eukaryota; kingdom Fungi; phylum Ascomycota; class Leotiomycetes; order Helotiales; family Ploettnerulaceae; genus Cadophora; species Cadophora sp. M221. The sequence continues at coordinate 32,800 of JAFJYG010000463.1, forward strand.
TCTTCGCTTGTAGAGGAACCAGCGAGGCCATCATCGTGTTCAGGGGTAGCCTCTTTTCTTGTCGCGGCGGCCCGTTTTCCGGGAGTTCGTGGAGTTCCCTCTCTAGAAGTAGCTTTGGCTTGCTTGGATCTCTTCTTTTTGTATGGTCTCTTCCCCGTGTCAGCGTCTGCGTCCCAGTTTGGGTTGCACTTGGACCTAGCCTTGGTAAGATGATATTCCAAGCCATTTGAGTTCTTGAAGCGATCGCCACAAAGCTCGCACAAGTAAGGTCGGATCTTTGCTGCTTGAGCCTCTGCAACAGTGGCGTAGTCACCAGCGGTAAATTCGGATGCGATCATGGCTGTGACAATCTTTGTTCGCATGCTTTGTGCAGCTGCTGAGCCTGACCCGGAAGCAGCATAAACGAAGCGATAACCCTTCTTCTTGTTCTCGTCGTTCGCTGACTTGACATGCAATTCCATAGGGAATGAACCTTTGATTGACATGATCGGATTGCCAATGATCTTAGAAACCTTCATACTCACTATAGGCAACTCTGGTGGGTACTGCGTCAAAGCAAAGAATTCCAAAACCGATTGATCTGCAGACAGGATCATGTTGCCAACAAGGTCTTTGTAGATGCAGGAGAATTGAGTTGCTCCGTCGGGGGCTTTCACCAACTCTGCTTCTGCAATACGAGCTCTTAACTTTTCCTCTGGGTCGACTCTGACTCTCGGAGTTCTCGGTGTAGGGGTGGGCTTCGGGGTAGGCTTTGCTTTTGACTTGACACTTCGAGCTCCTCGGGTGCTGGGCTGTGATGGTGTAATCTGCGGAGTCTCCGACATGTTGATATCGGCATCTGGACCGAGGCCGGGTGTCTGGTGCAAAGGATTATCTGTGCCAGTGGCAACTGACAGGTCCTCAAGATCACCATTTGTAGCTGAAATGGTACTGGGCTGCAGAATTGAGGGATTTCCAGAGTCAATCATCTGCACGTCTTCAGGAATTTGATTGATTCGTAGATTCCAAGAGGAAACGTCATCTGGAGCGACTGTATCTGACCCGTTCATAGCTGTCTGTACACTACCCAAGGCTCCCGTCGCATTGCCACTGGGCTGCTCTGACTTTTGTGTTGGTAGGTCAGAAAGAACAATCATGTTCGTTGGTGTTTGGGAGGGCCCCGGAGTTCGAATACCCTGTGCTGCAAGAGTTGAAATAGCACGATCAATGGAGCCTCGTACTTGGACGGTAACTTCATCTGGTAGAGTCATAAGAGCGGTCGTACTCGCCGCATGAGCTTCGCCTCGAGCACCTCCTCGGACTCCTCTACGAGATCCTCTGCCACGAGCTGTCCCACGTGCTGAAGCTTTGCCACGGCCTCGACCTCTAGCCCGGGTACCACTGCTTGGTGTAGAGAGATTCTTGTCCATGAAACTTAGAAACTCCTCTGTCTGAGCAGCATAATTGACAGGGCTTGCGGCACCTTGGTCTGGAGTCGCATCCATCCCAATTGTATGTGACCCCACCAATTGAGCGGTGTCTTGAACCTTGGGAAGCGGCCATCCCAGATCTTGGGGCTCGTTCAACAGAGACTTTGCCGTATTTTCTATTAAAGAAGCGATCGGAGCTTGGGTCATGCAATCTTGTTGGGAAAGTGACGAGGTGGTATCGTGCTGCTGACCAACAACAAATGGAATGTCGACACTTGCTGCCGCGGCAGATGGTGGTGCACCGTACGGGGATCTGTATGTGGGGAAATTGTCGCTCAATTGCGGAGGATTGAGTGTCGAGACATATTGCGTACTGCTACCAGGGAATTGTAGTTGACGAGAAGGAGCCGTCAGCAGAGCGTCTTCATGTTCAGTAGATGTAATCAAGGAAGCGAATGGAGCCTTTTGCAACTGTATGCTTCCATCAGTATCGCCTTTGGAGGTTTGTGAAGAAGAAACGCTAGGAAATCTCAATTGGCCATTTCCTGATGACCTCGACGGGCTCGACTCTCGCTCGACAGGGGCATAGGGGCTCTTGTAAGTTAAAGTTGGTGATGTAACGAGCGATGGATAGCTGATGACGCTCTTTTTAGTTGGGGTGGAAGACTTCTGATGAGAAGCACGGGAGATGGATCCTATCAACTCTCCAAGCGATGGTGGCTGTGAAGCACGCTGTGCCATTGGGTACATGTTTAAATCCGCCACTGTGGGGGATATTGCCGCATCTCCTAGATTCGGAGGAGCTGGTGAGCCCCAGGGTGTCTGAGAATCGGATGGGGTGAAAGAGCTTGCACGATCCTGGAAGCTGGTACCCAGGTAATCAGCATTCAACTTTGCCTGTTCGGCACCTTCTCGTGTCCAAGAAGACGACCAGCTGTTGGGATCTGCTGGTGCAGTGGGCACCTCTGCTTCAAGAATTGAGATGCCAGAGTAATCGCTGTCGTAGTCATCATCAGGATATGCTTCTCCCCATTCTTGGACGAGCGAGGGGTCAACTTCGCCTGGATCAACCGATCGCTTCTTTGCTGCCTTTTGCTTTGGCGTGAAGTCAAGGTATGCATCTGCCTTGCGCTTTTTGTTGAGTTTAGGTATCAAGCCCTCCTCGACAGCTTCGTCGTCGAATGCAACCCGTGCCTGAGCGACAACCGGCATGATGCGATCTCTCCATGTATCTGTTCCATTAAGAAGACGTTCGGGGTCTTTGAGCTTCGTTGATCTGAACACCACGAGAGTAGAGTGTTTCTTCTTCTTGAATCCCGGGCCCTTCTTGACCTTCACACCAGGGGGGTTGACATAAACTCCATCCTTGCCATCTTCCCAATCCATATCAACTTGTGATGTGAAGGTTGCCTCTGGTAGCAGTTCTCCAGCGCTGAACCTGCTGCTAGAACGGCGGTGTATATTTGAATTTGCAGCTTCAACGCGGTCTGGGCTAGGAGGTTGTGGTGTGGACTCAAGCAGACGGGTATCTCGGATGTTTGGTCGATCGAGAGGGGCCGTGGATTGCGGTCGATTGAATGGAGGAGGAGGTGTGGCAGCCACAGTATCAGTGGGGGTAACATCTTGTGAAGGTCCACTGGTCGTGCCCTGTGGGGTATTCTGATGAACAGGAGGAGGTAGTTCGGATTCCGGGGGTGCAGCAGCATCCGTTGGTAAGTTCTCGGTTGTGACCACAGTGATAGAGTCAAGGTTATCTCCTTGTTCTTGAACAGCTGTATTTCTCTTTCCGTCCCCTAGAATCGGCTCCACGACTATGGTGTCAGAATCGGTAGAAAAGGGATTAGGTTGATCGGATGGAGGGATGATAGCCTGCGACTGACGCCGAGTCATGCGGGATGTAGAAGCAACAGGTGTATGGGTAGACAGTAGCTCTTCTTGGGAAGGTAACGAGTTGGACTTCGCGGCAGCTTTCTTGGCCTTTGGAGGACGGCCTCTTCGCTTTGGAGGTGGCTGTGAGGGAGGGCTTTGTTGCTGCTTTGTTTGGTCAAGTGGACCATTTTCAGGCCGGGTTTCCTTTCCACCCTTCGTAAGATTAGGATCAGACTCGATTGATGTAGCCAGAGCTTCCCCAGCAGCCGCGACTTGATGGCCGTTCTCTTGTACGGTTCGAATTCTCACATCTCCTTGGCCCACGCGCAATAGATTTGTGAGAGACAGAATCTGTAACGGTGACTTTGATTCATCGACGAATTTAACATCAGTTTTGTTGATGAGAGTCTCCCAAATGGTGTCCTGGGCATCGGTATTGGCTTCAAGTAACTTTGCGAGCTCTGAGATGGATATGCCTGGTCAGGATTGTTAGCTTCTGGTCGGGTCATGGGAGATAGGTCCATCAAGAACAGAAGCGCATCCAGTCTTTCCAACGTCTGGCTGGGCAACGAGTAGTAGATGATCATCTTCACGGAGTACATCCTCTGAGGAGAGGATATTCCTCAAATAACATCCCCAAAGCCCACTCGAGCTCATCTCATCCACAGAAACTGATATCGTCACGTGAGATGACTCTAACCCCACCCACAATGCGCGCATTCGATGAGGATCACCACTGAACCAAAGCAGCGTACGTCTGCTGGCACGCCCCGACAATTCTCCATGGAATAGACATCCTCCAATGGCGCGGGCCCTCCCTCACTCTGCTCCACCTTATTCAAACGGCTGGGATGCAAAGAATGCCAGGCCAACCAAAGAATTGCGCACTCACCTTTGTTCCCTGCCTTGCGCAGCTCCCCCAGCACCCGCCCAATCACCGGACCAGGATTCTCAGACATGGCGATGGTTGATCCTCGATCATTCTTGAAGGCGTGAGAGACGGTGCGAATTGGTGCGAAGTGTTGCTATCGAGTACGCGGCGTTGTGGTTGTTGGTCGATTTCGATGAGAGACTCGATATTTTTTGGAAGATGGCGGGGTCATAAAGATGCCGACCGAACTGCAAAATGTCGTCCAGTTCGCTTATTGGTCCAATCACGTGAATGGCACTAGCGGCCGCCTGCCATCGTCGCTGGGCGGAGAAAAAGGTGGCCGATTGAGACACATCACTACTTTGCGACAAATGCTTGAAAATAATCACAATTGCAAAGATCATAATAAAATATTAACAAATGAAGTTAATTATTAGTTGTTTATAAAGCACACCTTAGATAGTTTTCTATCCGAAGAGTTGTGTATTAACCGTCCAGCGAAGAAGTTGGACTCGGTATCTGGAAGTGCCTCAATCGGTCATATAAATCTCCGCCCCACAGGGTACCTAGCCTCGCCTCGCCCACCCTGAGATTCACGACTACGACTCTCCATCAATGCCTACGGTATCGTGAGCCATTATTCAATGCAATTCTACTCAACGTGAAGAATAATTAATCTATTGTTGAGCGTTATGTCATGCGGTGGAGGCTTGCAAATCTTCGGCAAAAAACATCTAGCTACAAGAAGTGATTAGGCGCTGATCAGTTCCCCCCGTCCTCTACTCCTCATCATCAGCATCCGCTATCACAACTTGGTCCTATATATATCTGTAGGATATGGAGACTTTCGGTGATCAGGGAGGGGGAGGCATGGCTGCCTCTCACGCTTCGCTTCTTATTTGGCTAACGTTCTTCGGGAATCCACGTACTTTCAGCCAAGTTCCGATCTTCTTCTTTGCCATACGCATCAGCATTCTCGCAGCCGCAGGGCATCTTACCAGCATGAGGAACCTCGAACTCCAGGCTCAAACAGTTCGTGTCATTGGTTTTGCAACGTTGCCGACTCTACCGATGGCCAATCTCATCTATGGCGGTGTTCTCGTTATTTTCGTGAACACAGCCCAACCTCATCCCTAGACAACCGGGCCGATTCAATCAAGGACCGCATCTATACTTCCATACTATATATCTGTTATTCTGGGGGCTAGAGCAATGTCAGAGAGTACCTTGGCTCAAGCAGGTGCGATCTCCTCCGTGGATCTCCTCGGGAAAGACCACCATTGCCTTGTGCGAACTTCGGAGCCAAGAAACCCTCGGTGGATGTGCCGGCTCTTGATTCTGTGTGCTCCACTAGCCCAAAGTCTTGCTGCTGTCACAGTATGGCCTCGGCGGACATTTACATCCCTCGTCAACGTAGAGCTGCAGTACATGATGAACATGGGCTGGCCGACCAAACACAAAAGCGCTGCATATGATGTCTTCAATGGGGCATATACTATTGGTGGAACAGTCACCATCCTTCACAGCCGAGTTCTGGAAACGATACTTGGAGATGCACGTTCACGGCCAAAGCACCATCGTGCACCGTATCCTGTTCACAGTTTTGCCAGCGTCCTGTTCATCTTCTCGTTCTGAGACATACGAGCGTATTTACTGCGACGAACTTCCAGGCATTGGATTTCCTAGGTCCTGGCTGGTTATTCCAAAGCGCTTAGTGTTGCTGGAATATTTATCATCTCAACAGTATGGACTGGGTTGGATCTGGCAGACTACTCTAGATGTCATGATGCAGCTCGCAACTGCATGGTGCCAGCAGCTTGGCACCGGGAGGATGGTTTTTGTCAGCCTGTAATTAAGCGTTATTGACTCTTGCATGAATCCCATGGCTGCTTGGAAAGATCCTTGGTCTGAGAATATATGGACCTTCTGAAATACAGGAACGCAACCTCCACCTGTCCTAGTGCTATCAAACACATGGCGCTCAAATGTTTTTCATTTCCCGCATCTATGCAAGATCAAGAAGCATAGGTGAGGTTGTTGATTTATAACACGAGATGGTCATGTGCAAGCTAAGACTAGCTATCATGTATATATAGAGAGCTTCCCCCCGAGTTCATTCTGCAAGGCAATCGATCATTCTTTACATTCAAGTGTACTCCCCGTATACCGTTCAACAGAGGTCGGGCTAGAGTTCTGGCTGTCAAAGCTTACTGGCGCCAAGGGTGTTGTAATCACTTCTAAAATTCGCGAGTGCAACCCGAGCCCCATCACACAACGATGTAGATTGCTTCCCTTAGTCCCACACCTCATCTAAGTACAAGATAAATAATAAGACACAATTGGAAAAGTAAGAACGCCGACAGTGCAGCAAACAGCTGTTTGGGTGCAAGATGGCTCGGAACGCTGGATACTTGACTCCCAGCTGACTGCTCCAACTGCTCAGCAACGCCTCCTATCTCTTCCTCGATGAGTTTCTCAATAATAACGTCATCTTTAGCATTCAGATCCCGCCAACGAACCAAACTCTCCCGCGGCGTCATCAACCCGAAAATATCCAAGTCGTGTCTCCCATGCCTAAACCAGCTCAGCGCATCGAAATCCTCCACCCAGATCTCGAGTTCATCCGTCTCTTCTCCATATCTATAAACAACCCGCTTCTTCGTTGGTATCCATTTCCAGATCTCGTCGTCCCAGGTCCGTTTCAGAAAGTGCTCATTTCCGTGTAAGCTTTGTTCCTCGTCTGCGTATTTATGCAAGTTTATCCCGGCTTCCTTGAGGACCTTCAACCACTTCGATGCGTGATCAATCTCGCGGCGAGAACAACTGCGCAAGAATGCATCAAGTGGTGTCAGGCTGGCGGCTGCGGATGTGCGGTGAGGATTCGCAGCTGCTTTCAACAGGTACGAGCTCTGCCAGGTGGCTGTCGGATCGTCAACACATGGTTCAGTCCACCATCCAAAATTGAACGCAGCATCGCCCAGCAAAGTCCAACCCTCCGAATCACGTTCTTCAAGATTCACACCAGCGTAGTCAGATGCAAAGAGCCAGGCGAATCCTTCTTCGGGACCTCTGTAAAATGCAACAGCGTTGCTAGTCAGAGGCAGCAAGGGTTGACAATGGCCAAGCTCTACCAACGACCGAATCGTATTGACGACCTGCGATGGGTACGCAAAACATGTCCGTATCTTTTGCACCAAATGATCCAGAGGAGTGAGAAGTCGATCGTCGTACGCAGACCCGTCGACACCAATTCTCAGGAGGAACTCGCACAGATCCGAGTGGGCATATCTAGCAGCAGTGTGCAGTAGATTTTCCCCATGTTGGTTGATGACAAACGGAGATACCCGAGTACTTTTCAGTATCCTCTTCACGGCCTGTAGATTTCCGTCGATACAGAGTTCAAATATGATTGAGTTGCAAGGGATGATCGAATATGCGGTGACTGTCCATGGGAGACTAGAGCTTTGTAGCTGAAAGGATATCTTTGGGATAATGACTCGTAGACGTCTCCTCACATTCACGAGCAGAGTTTCCTCGGGGAAATACAATCGGTGGTTTGATGAAGTGTACAGAACACTGATAACCGTTGATCGGATAAGCTTGCGCAAGGATGAAGATATCGAACTTCCGAGTGCCGAGAGCAGAGCTTCGATTGACTCCGACGAATCGAGACCGAACGACCACTCATGGTCTTGTAGCTGCGACCACAATTCCATTCTTCGGTCTCGTGATAGAGGCTTGTGTACGGCGCCATCCATCGGATGTGATCGTCCAGTTTGGTTGATTGTAGTACTCTTTCCCTCTGTAACCGAGTCCTGGCTCTGGGATCCTGTAGACGAGCTTGTGCCAATGAAGCGATGCGCTAGGGACTTGTTGTTCTGAACCTGGACATCACTGAAGAGATTAAGAATTACAAATCTCATTAAATAGGTTTTACTTACTGAAAGAATGGCTGAAGAGCAAGCAAAAGCATCATCACATCACCCCTCAATTGTTCCTCAAACTTCTGAAGTGTCCGTTCTCCCAAGGTCGATTTGACCCTTAACCACCTTGTGTGGAACCCACCATGACTTTTCGGTAATTCTAGACCATTAGTCAGGTCGTGTAGCTTGCAAACGCTCTTCGTGCAAAGTGCGATACTTTTGACCACAGCATCTCCGCACTTCAGATTCGGGTGCTCATTGCAAATGTCGTTGATACTAGCGGGTATTATCTGCATCAGTTGCAAATGATCTTTGATGCGCTCAACATTGGCGGACGAGTCACCCAGCGAATCAAAGAACGTGTGCAACTTTTGTGATACCTCCAGAAGTTGGATGGCCAAGGAGGCTACCGCAAATCCACTGGAGACAACTCCGAACACAACTTCCGCCATTCGGAGACTTGAAAATTCGTTGTATTCCGAAACATATGAAGCAAGAGGTACGAATTGCGCACGAGATTGAGATCCGGTGCAGTTCTTGTGGTATCAAAATAGTTCACAGCAGCAGGAGATCGCGAGTGAGCCGGGCATCATGCACGGGTGTCGTGTCGGTTTATCATTCGGCTGAAGCTGCATATCAACGAGGCTGTGGTACGGCAGATATACAGCCCAAGGCAGACTTGGTCGCGATTTAGCCCCAAAGTCACTATAGGGGGAGCCTAGGACAACTTGTCTGGGGTTGACAGAGTGCTGATCCACCTCGAAGAAACCAAATAAATATTTGTGCAATTGCTCGGTGCTCTACCATTCCCCCCAACTTAAGACTATCTGCTAATGAACAAAGGACCCGAGGAGCAAATAACTGTTAAATCCGAATTCATGCGCACTTGTTGGTGGCAGTGCTGTCAGTGTGACGAGAAGGTTAACAGCTCCTGGGCCGGAACCGAATGTACGTCTTGCAATCACTCAAAATGCGACTACTGCACCACTATGGATATGAAGCCGCCTCCACGTCCAAGAGAAAACTTTCAAATCATGTCATTAGATCTGTCCACAGGCAACTCTCGATCTGAATTCCCTCAGGTCGATTGCACCTGTGGATGTGAGACGTGTACCTGCATACCACCCCCTCGCCCACCACCACGCCCTGTTTCAAAGCCTTGATTACTCCTGTCTGAATCGAAGTTCAGATCCCGAGCAGGTCAGTAGGTTGCCCAACGCCTCTTGGTCTTTTTAACAATCACTGTTGCTGACCTGCGTTCCCAGCAACGATCGTTCAGTGGGAAGTTTGGAGTCGAGCCTTACTTCGCTGGGCTTCACGGTTTCGCAGTTGTGGAGGTTGGGTCTCATCAAAAGTTGGATCCCACTGCAAGGACGTTGATGGCATAAGCTCTCGGTGAACA